>JAPYZN010000463.1:0-89969 GCA_030522865.1 Psyttalia lounsburyi | reverse complement strand
ATATCGCCGAAAAAGTGTTCAGCCAGCCGAAAATCGCTCAGATCGGTGGGCCCCAGAGGTCAAAAATTCAAAAGTCCAAAAAATCACTAAAATCAACATTTAAGAGGCTATATCGATCGGAAATTTCCTCAGGCCCTAAAAGTCGGTAAAGGGCTGAAAATATCCCGGAAGTGACATTGTTAGTGAAATGATTAGGCCGGGCGTTACAAGCCCGAAAAGAGCATTTACCTCACCACTCTTCACGTAACCGGTACCAACGGCATGGATGTGGGGGTGCCTAGCGCCAAACAACCCATGTTGTTCCAGATACAGCCAAGATCCAATATGAAGACGACGTCAGAAATGATCCATAATGATTTCTCCAGCAGTTAATCCATCCAACTCCGTCGAGCCGCCTGCCGATAAAAGGATTGCCCGGTGAAGATAAAATATAATTATTATAAAAATCCGGATGATCGTTTTCGTACGCCAAGGCAGCTCTGACACAACTGGTTTTGGTGGTATTCTACCCGATATCTGCACAATTTCAGGTAAACACCTGCTGCTCATACCCTGTAAACAAATTCATTCGATTACTGGGGGTAAAATTCCCTATCCTCCAATACAAGTACACTTGGTTTACATCGCACAACACTCGAACATTCCTTTTGTTGCCTTGACTCGTTATCAAAACAAACTTGAGGATTACCTAGTCAAAAGAATGTGCAGTTACTGTTATTGTGATTATTTTGGAGAAGGGGTATTAGTTTTCGGCCAATGGGAGTAGTTGAGAGACTCTGGTCGTTGGGATTGAAGCTTCGGACGCGTCAGTATTCATAATTTCGTCCTTACGATTTGTCGTAGCCCCTGCGAGGATCGGCCTCAATCAGTTCACTGAATTAATTGTGAGAAAGATAGCTTTATAAATCTCGGGTTAATCTTTGATTTGTGATCTCCTTGTGGGTCGTTGAAAGGTCACTCAATCTTGCTGCATTTTCTGAAGAAAGGAAGGGAAGAGCTGGGATGAGTGCTACTACCGTTCTCGGTAGTTTGTCGATCCTCAAGGATCATGTCAAGTTGAAAGTAGCACACAACACTGCTGCCATTGACAATATAATTTTTCGGCTGCATTACCGAGCCACATTCTTGCTACTTTTGCTGGGATCTCTGCTTGTCTGCTCCAAGCAATTCTTCGGCGATCACATAAAATGTATGCTGGACGAATCGAAGGACACCAGACTGACGTCTGTGGTTAATACATTCTGCTTCTTCTCCTCCACCTTTACGATCACCAAATACATGAACGCCTCAGCATTGAATTCCAACCGCATTCCCCACCCGGGAATTGGTCCTTACACAGGAGAAGAGGAGACGGTTCATCACGCCTATTACCAGTGGGTTCCATTTGTCCTGTTCTTTCAAGCAATGATTTTTTACGTGCCGCATTACCTTTGGAGAGGGGCTGAAGGTGGTCGCTTAAAACAACTGATCTCTGGACTTCACATGGCCGCTTTATCACTCCAAGACGAGAAAGTAGAGCTGTCAAATGATGTATCCGTCCCCTCTAAGGAGGATCACAAGAAAAAAATCCAGTTGATTCGAAATTACTTTGTAACTAATCTCCAGGTGAATCGCACCTGGTCCTACTACCTAGGTATCTGCGAAATATTGAACTTCGTCAACGTCATTCTGCAGATCTACTTTACGAATTCATTTCTCGGTGGTGCCTTCTTG
Source organism: Psyttalia lounsburyi (assembly GCA_030522865.1). Taxonomy (NCBI): domain Eukaryota; kingdom Metazoa; phylum Arthropoda; class Insecta; order Hymenoptera; family Braconidae; genus Psyttalia; species Psyttalia lounsburyi. Next base: position 88,256 of record JAPYZN010000463.1, on the reverse strand, counting down.
GATCTCGGCACGCGTGTTGTCGAATACGATGGGTGGACTAGTGGATTGTCACCACTGGATATTGTCTTTCCCAAGATAACCAAGTGTATATTCCACAAATATGGAGCTTCTGGGGGGGTGGAGAGGCGGGATGCTCTCTGTGTTATGGCACTGAACATCGTCAATGAGAAGATTTATCTGTTCCTGTGGTTCTGGTTTATCATCTTGGCCATTATCTCTGGTATGGCCGTCGTCTGGAGACTTGCAACCATGTTTTTGTACTCTAGGTGAGTTTTGTTTATCATTATTTCCGTTCATTAAGCCCTTGTAAGTGCTCTAGAAGCCACCAGAGAGACTTCATATGTCTTGTAGACTTTCATGGCGGCCTTGTCGACGACAACGAAGTCTTAAACCATTAAACAGGTTCATAAGATCTTCTAGAAGTCTCAGAGGTCCTATGGTAGCCTCATAGTCTCTCGTATCCAAGTCCTAGCTCTTGCAAGCCTTTGGAGACAGAAATACTGACGATTTTTTTTTCTGCTTCTCTAGGAGTGATCGTTTCAATCGCATCTTATTTTCCATGGCATGTCCTGGGAAATCAAAACCCTGGGAAGCACTCAAAATTGTTCGAGACTATCATTTCGGTGACTGGCTATTCCTCTATTATATTGCCAAGAATTTGGACAACTACGCATTTACGGAACTGCTGGCCCAGCTGGAGGAGGAGCAAGGGAATCATTATGTTCATCATTACAAAGACACTCTAACCATTGTCGATGACAGTCTCTATAAGAGGGTCTAGAGCCGGTGATTATTGAAACGGGGATTTATGATTTGGGGGGTTCTTCTGAGACTGTTGAAAGGTTGGATACCTTTTGGAATTTGTAGGATTGATTAAAAGTATTTTGTGGTACCGTCGTCTGGCGAATATAAAGCTTTATAGGACTTAAGAAAGGAATAGAAGGTACTGAGTTTAACTTTGACTTGAGGTTTGAGTACTTTTAGGGGATTTTGATATTTCTTAATAGTTGATTTGAATAGAAGTATAGTTATTTTAACTATCAACTATTTTCGATTTCCATGAAAGGCGGAAATTAATGTTAAGATCAAACATTCCATAGTTTTACGACTCCGTTGTCGTAATAGTAGTAATAATTTTGTGAAGCATAATTTTTTATTTTTCATTCATTATTTTAAGATAATTTCGGTTATATTTAGGTATTAGGTGTTTATCATACGCATTTGAATGTTATGAGGTAACCCGTGAATATCCGGAATTAAGAATTCGCGGAATAATAGTTAAGAATTTTTCAGTTGTAGTAGGATTGTTTATTGATGAACATCAATAATACAGCAATGTGTTCGCCGAAGAAAATATTAAGCTAGTTGTTCTTTTTGTAATAACAAATAATAAAAAAGTAAGTTCCTATAAATGTTGTGTGATCACTCTTGTTTAACAACTTTGTTAACTCTTTTTTAACATCTTTTGACAGCGTCTTTTTCTTATATAGATTAAGAATTAGAGAAGACAGAAAATAGAAGATTAAGATTAGTGATACTAGAGCAATTTACGTCTCTCAATACTCTTGTTTAACATAGATGTGAATGAATATAATATTTAATGAGACATACATTACTAAACTGATAGGACAGGGAATAATTATTATGAACTGGATATGGAAGAAGGTAAATTGGACGACTCACGTGAAATTGGTAATTATTCAATAGCACTCTAACATGGTTCAATATTTCCGTTAAGAAAAACGATCTGCATTGACAGCAAGAGTCTCAGGGCGTTGAACAATGAGACTCTTTCCGTACAGCACAGCATCGTCATAAATTTCCTCGACATCTCTCGCTTGTTCAGCAGTCTCAAAGTAAACGTGACAATATCTCAACAATTTCTCAGCAATGACCTCCATGTTCGATGCGCAGACTGGATGAAACTGTTCGAGCATGTCCAGGATGGATTGAACATTACAGGATTCGGGAATGTTGGCAACAACGACGTCGTGGAGAGTGACATGCTGGGCGATTGGTGGATGATGTCTCGCCCAGGTGATCGGTAAGACTAGAGGTTGAGCTTTCATTGGGCATCCAATGGACATCTTCTCGACGAGATCCGGGAGTTCGTATGAAGGACAATGTCCCGGCTGACCTGACGATCCCTTGGGATCGATGGGGATGGACCCAGTGGAGTCACTCGTGCTTGAGCGAAATTCATAGCTTTTTGGGGGCTTTGAAGTATCCGAGATGCTACGATTTTCTTGAGTGCTTTTATTGTCCCCATCAACAACTTCTGCAACAGGAACTTTGTCTCGCACTTTCAGACGATCGCTGACAGAAGTTTTTGGAGAAGTTACAGACTTTCCGTTTTGTCCGTTCTTATCGAACGATTGCCGCGACTCAAGTGAGTTGGTCGGTTTGCCTTGACGATCTATAGTCTGTTTGAAGGGTCGCAATCTTATAGCAGAGTTATTTTTCATGGAGGAAGCACACATCCTGGCATCTTCTTCTCTCTTGAAATGAACGAAGCAAAATGTACTGGGGGGGTTGCTCTGATCGATCTTCAGGATGTCTCCATAGCTTGAGAAGAAAGTCTCGATCTTCGGGATCGGTAGGGCTGCACTGTTGGAAAAGAAGACTTTCCAGGTATTGAACTTGTCGTCGTGGATGTAGTATTTTATGACCTCGGGAGCTGAGTTTGCGTAGTTTTTGCGAAATCTTGGAGAGTCTGAGTGCTCTGATGTCGCCATTGTTGGAAGTCAGAGAAATTCCTGGCGAGTAAATGAGGAAAAAGAAATTTACTAGGTTGGTTTTTACTGGGAATTAATTATTAATTATTTGTTCAATTGCGTAATCTGGTTCACAAAGAGTAGCATATATTTGACATCACCTCGTCATACTCTTGAAGGGATGATTAATTGTCGTGCAAGCGAAGCAACAATTCCAGTTTCAAATTCTATTCCAAAATTTCAACACAAGTGAAACAATGCAATAATGATAATAATCTCTAGCCAATTCAATCCCTTTTTATTATTCATCCGTTTCCAATCTTCTTCTACTAGTCCAAATGATGCAATGAAAGAAAACTATTTCAGAGATTTCTCTTCGTGAAACGATTTGAAACATTCGTGAACTGGTTGCATGTGATAGATTCAGTACATAAATTATTCATAGTATAATGGGATCAATTAATATCTTACGATAAACTTGTCCACTGTTGTTGCAGGTCTTTGTGGTAATGAAATATGAATGTTGACTACCGTATGATGACGAGTAATGAATAATATCTCACAAAAGTACGAAAATACTTTGAGTCAAACGATTAATGGCTCGTAGATCTTGAGAACTGAACAATGCATTAATTTTATGAATTTTGACGCTTTGTTATGACTTTCATCGGTCTTTGTTCTGAGAGAAGTTGAAGGAAATTATCGTCACAGGCGCATTACGCGTACAGAGGAGGGATAAACCAAAATAAAAAAGAGGCGCCATCTATCGAATGGAGATATAAATGATATCGAGATTTCTGTAGACAGCGGATAAATCGAGAAAGGGAAAATAGAATACTCTTTTTATTCAATTTCTCCAAAATTATATGTTCCGAATATTATTGATAATAATTGGTATCAAGGAAATATTATTCTTAAAATAAACTTTCTATATAAGGATCATCAACAAGAAAAACGGATAATTTACATTAATTAACTCAGCATTCACTGATTTTTTGCATTCAACAGGACAAATCATATATAATCATAAAAAAATTTTACAGTTTTTTAAAAATAATTTTATTAACACAATATGTAACCATATGAATGAATATTCATGTGTTTTTTTTGTCACTGGGTTGATTTCCATGAAATATCAGTAAATGATAAAAAAAAATAAAGAATTGACAAATTTTACTGAACTGTTATTTCACTGGACAAGGTGGAGAGTTATTCTTTGGTGAAAATTCCAGCCACAAATGAATTCTTCTGACATTTTCTACTGAGTTAACCCTTCGGCTTAAAATTTCGCAAAATTTTGTTTCCCAATGAAAGCGACATTCTTTATGTTCTATCCGAGAGTGTCCATTGCAAAGCTCGAACGCCACTAAAAATTGTAATAAGAAATTGATTACAAATTATTAGAATAAATCCCAAGTTTTGGGAATTTTCGATGAGATTGTTTTTAGGAGATGAAATTACCTCACAAAATATCCTCACGCTAAACAAATAAAAACTCTGCTTCTGGTTTTAGGTCCATTCAGCATCATTTGCAATGGAGGTATTCATCATTCCAGTACAGAGATCCCAGTGGTCAGGCTCAGCAGGTCCTACAATGATTTCCTCTTGTCCCAATGTTACAGTCGACGTGAAATCTCTTGAATACAATTTACACGGGTATGAGTCCACATAATTTTTTTTCTTCTGCTCGAGGTTTCTATCGTAATAATCGTGGTCCGCTGTCATCCTCTGGGTGTGAAGCGTGTCGTAGTAATCAATCAACTGTGAGTCATTGGTTTTTTTGAAGTAATTGTGATCGCCAAGAACAGGTAGATTCCTGTTAGGAATCATCAATTTCAGATCCTGATGATTCAGATTGATTTTCACATCAGTCTCTGGAGATGATAATGATGGCGACGATGCGTACGAGTGTTCATTTAAAATAGTCTTCCGCTGAGATCTCTGGGACAATAAATTCCTGAGTATATCACTCTTAATATCCTCCTTCTCCTCGGCAAAACAATAAATTTTAATATCCTTATTGAAAAATCTTTCTTGGGTTGTGAGTGAATTAGGTTCAATGTCAATTTCCATTCTTTCTTCCTCATTTTTTACCACTACCATTTTCTGAAGAGAATCCCCACACTTTTTATTGTGGGATATCAGTAAAACTTGTGGGTCTATTTTTCTATTGTGAAGATCGTTGATATTCGACTTTTGATATTCTAAATTTTTTATCACACCGTTTCTAAATTCTGAATCAATTTCCATTGATTTGAGGATCATTTTGTAACAAATGTCTACGATATTTCCACAGTAATCACAGATTTTTTGGGATAAACCATTGTTCTCCAAAACCTGTAAAAAAATCATTTATAATTTCAGATAATTTCAGCAACGAATAAAAACAATCATAAAACAACATGAAAACAATCAACTATTTACCTTAATCGGAAGACAAGTGACAGTTGTCCCAGAGATATTCAATTTCCCACTGAAAATTGGCGATAAATTGTTGCTCTCCTCTCCACAGAGTCGACACTTCTCCATCATCATCACCAAATGAATCAGAGGTTATGTCAATGTCCTCATCAACAACAATTTGCCACGAAGATAGTGAGCCTCACTAGCAGAAACTCCACGAGATATCAGCACTGGTACCTCTTGCTGGCAAAAATTTCCAATAGGATCCAAAAAATATAACAATGTTTCTGCCCAGTTACTGTTTACATTTTGAAATCCTACTTATGCAAAATAGTTATTACGAATGGCAATTCACATTTCCACGTGTTCACAGTTTGTAGGACCGATTCCCCTCTCCAAACCTCCCAGGATCTACATTATCGATTCAGTACAGAGCACAAAAGTATAAATACATGTCGGACTTCCTTCCATAATAATTGAGTATTGAACAAGAGAAATACGAGAAATTTACATTTTGGGACTACTAAAAATTCGATTGAACAAATAAAGATCAAACAGAATGTCCCAGCCAATGGTTCTGTGTCAACTGTGGATGGGAGGGGTGAGTAGTAAAATCAGAGAAAAAAATTGTAATTGAAATTATAGGTTATACATCTCACAATTGATGCGGCTTCTTTATTACTGATTGTCCCTCTAATTTTTCAGTTGGCACCATATATGACAGAGAGTTTTATTATGAATGCATTTCACAAAATGGATGAGCAGCCTCAGACAGTCAAAGTCATGAGGAATCGCTTCACTGGAGAACCGGCTGGCTATTGTTTTGTGCACTTTCCTACTGACGAGATGGCCCTTGATGTCATGCACAAATTGAATGGAAAAGTCATTCCAGGGTCCAATCCAGTGAGTAGAATTTAATTTCATGCTTTTGAGATGATTTTTCTGGTTGCCAAGAATGAATTTTGGGATTTAATTGCAGTAACTTTTGCCTCGTTCAATTATTATTCTTTTAAACATGTCATCCATTTCTAGAAAGTTGGCGGAAATGGAAATTTCAGACTTTTTATATCCTTCAAGGAAATATATTGAGAAAATACATTTGAAATGTATTATTATAAATCCTTTAGTTTTTTAAGACCTTTAATTAATGCCCAGGAAGTCAGATTTCGTCTGAATCTGGCCAGTACTACAGGAAAGCTAGCAGCAGACAGAGAATTTAGTATTTGGGTCGGAGATTTATCCACCGACGTTGATGATTACTCACTCTACAGAACCTTCGCAGCGCGATACAGTTCAATAAGATCAGCTAAAGTCATTTTAGACAGTTCTGGATTCAGCAAGGGATACGGTTTTGTCAGGTTCGGAAATGAGGAGGCGCAGAAAAATAGTTTGGTGACGATGAATGGCTACAGGGGGCTGGGTACCAAGGCCCTCAAGATCTGTAATGCTGTGCCCAGCCCCCGGAACAAGTTAGCAGGGTAAATAAAAAAAATGCATTAGAGATTCCGGTTCAGCGTCCAATAGATGTCAGATGGTGATGTTTTTTTATATTTCTCCAGGTCAATTCCACCTCAAATGTCTTCAGAATACTCTGCAACAAACGTCAGCAGTGACTCCTACAATTATTACGACACTTCTTCCTACTGGAATAGCTACAGTGCGTGGCAGCAGGGATATTACGAGAGTGAACCTACTTCTGATAATTACAGCAATTATGTCTCTGAACCAAAACCTGAGGAAGATGATTTAGAAATCATTGGTATGTCTGCCGGAGTCAGTTTCATTCGATACTCGCATTTTGCCGAATATTTCCATTCATTCATTCCTGAACTTCAGGCAAACCATAAGTTTTTCTTGATAGAGAAATAATATTTCTTCAATAAATATTTTTGCATTCAATTGTTTTTTCATGGTTTAAAGTGGCTAAATTTATTTAGATTTATTTATACTGTCTATGAAGTTCTCTTAGTTCATAAGATATTTATCTTGTTATTTTCGACAAATTTTGGCAGTATTTTAATGATTTTTTAATTTTTACCAACGCCAAAATCTGATCCTTGAATAAAATAGGCTCATCCTAATCACCATGAAAAATAATTCTGAATAATTTTTTTGATATTTAATAATTTATTCTCAAATGTTTTTGTGCCTCTTTTAGAACACTCAGTGCCAGTGGATATTGACAAACTCAACAGGGACGTAATCGAGCAGGATTACAACATGTGGGACACGCTGGAGAGTTCCAAGTGGATTCCATGTGACACTCTTGAATTGTGCTACTGAAAAGTACCTCATAGACCTACAACTTCCAACCACAAATCCAACCTAATTGTAATAATTTAATTAAGATGGATTGATGAATCCATACTGACACACCTCACGGATTCAAACCATTTAATAAAAAAATTGATACTTATTCCAATGACTTATTACTTTCATTTACAAGTGCTCGCCATCCCAGCGTGCTCATGTCTCTGGACATCCTGAAGCTAAATGTTTCGGCTTCAGCAAAACACTCTCTTCGCGAATCTAATCTTCAAATAAAATTGTAATATTTTTCATTAAGTACTCCTGAAGTCATGATCTCAACAGATGAAATAAACTAATTTACGAATTAATCCAACGACTTTTATTATTTACATTCAAGGCTCTATGACATCCCAAGGTTTTTCTGGCCTCTCGAGATCCCAGGGATTGGGCTTCTTGTATCGTGCAGGTTCGCCGAGGGCAACTCCACCCTCTTCAAGTTTGGATAATAATAAATTAATTTTTCCACCCCTTGGCATATGGGGACTAACGTGAATGGCAAAAATTCCACTCTCTAAGCATCTCTCAGCGAGGACTTTACCGATATTCATGTAAGCTGAACTGTCTTTATATCTGGATGGAGAAAAAGAGATGAATTAATTTTTTTTGTTCGTAAAAAAACATTCCTTATACTCATATTTTTTTCTCCAAAGGATTCTGAATGCGTTTACTCACGAGTAGAGACATTTCTTCAGAGACCATTCTTTAGTGGATGCTGTGACAACAGGACCATTCTCTATGTGATTTACACGAACTTCGACGTGTTTGACTCCTTGCGTGATGACTAGTCTAAAATTGATTATAGAACAAAATTCCATGAAAAGGTGCAAAGCTTTCTAATCAGATTTCTTTTTAATCTTTATTGAAGTTGAGCAATTCAGTTTCCAAGTTTTTAACATGTTGAAGTCCTTGAAATTGATCAAATCTCCAGGAACTGGAGTTAACTTGGAGTCTTATGAAGTCTTCTGACTCCTTACAAGAGTGAAGAAATTTTTAGAATTGCAGATTTGCATAAGAACAAGAAGTTATCTCCTTTCATTGAAAAAATCTTGATTTTGTCCTTAAATACGAAATATAGAATTGAAAAAAATATTACTCATGCCAAAATTCTCGACTGACTCTCTCCAGATGATAACCGCTGGGTTTCTGAGCGATCCTCAGTAACTCCAAATTCCTTGGATTTCTGTTAGACACTTGTGTACAGTTATCGACAAGAGCTGCATTTGAACTAATTCCACTTATCCTGAGTCTCGAGGGTTTCATGAAGGCCAAGTTCTTCGTTAAGACACTCATTTTTACTTCAATAACTTTAGCAAACATCAAATAATTTCAACATTGAAGCAATTCGGAGCATGGGCAGTCCTAACCTGAACTGTTGACAATAACGGCGAATTTTCAAGGTTTCCACCGCCGATGGAAATCGTCCCTCATGTTGACTGAGAATTGTTTACAACTGTCAGCTGTTGAGGTTCTCCCAACGCGAAAATGTTCAAGCGAGCTTCAGTGTCTTGTGTGGATTAAATAACGTTGAAAAGTGAATTGAACATTTCCAACATGAATCTGCTGAATATGGAGGAGGTTTCCAGCAGTCACAAGTCCAATAGGGAGACTCTAACACCTTATAAAATTGGAGTTATTTTATTGATAAAGGAATATTGCTTGACGGCCCCAAAAGGTAAGAGAATCCTATCTAAACAATGAACTTGAAACAATCCGAATTATTTACCGGGTCATTTTTCTTTTATTCGACTTCAGCTCCTCAGGAACGTCGAGATTTTTGCATTCTTGCATTGAAATTAATTCAGGTAAATACGAAAATCTCTTGTATTTTTAATAATTCGATGCATAATTATTTATTTAATTTATTTCCTCCAAGAACTGTTACACACTTTGCAACTCTTTCATTTTCAAAACTCTCATCAAGGCAATAAATGAAAAAATTTGGAAGATTTGAACTGTGGAAAACGAACAAGAAATATGTCAATAAATTACGTTGTACAGAAAATAAAAATTCTATTGATTTTGTCATGAGCCTATTTTCTAGAAAATTTCATTAAATGCGAGAAATCTAACGGAGAGTTTACTAGGAGTCCAATAAACCTCGTTAGAATTTGCGATTAATTTTGTTCGTACGTGGAGTACACCCAAGGACTAATAGAATTCATTGATAAATTTCAATTGTCTCGACCAGTCTCCAGATATGGACTTGAAAGCCCTCATATTCGCCCTGTACAGCACAGACTATGTTCTCCAACGTTTCGCACGAAAGATGGAAGTGGAGGGTGTGCACTTGTCGGAGAAAAGCGTTGGAATTCAGGGCCTCCTCGAGCTCTTCGACGACCTCACAAAACTGATGAAATCCTCCCAGGATCACTCGCTCCCCTACCCCGCTCTGTGCAGGAGTTCAATCCTGGGTTTGTATGTTCGAAGAACCATAATATCTTTCGAGGAGCTTTCATTCTCAGAGATTGCCCAATTGTATGACGCCTTCGTCAAGGACTTCGACGATGCTGCACTAGCTCTGGTGGATGCACGAAATCTTCCAACGCCCAAGATCGAGCTGGGGAATATTAAAGAGTAAGAAAGTCCTCGTCGAGTATTTGACAATTAAAAAAAGTGCAATAATACTTGATTAATGAATAATTGTGAAAACAATTTGCACTTTGAGATGGTGTAACTCACTACTTTAAAAATTGGGCGTATCAATCGCTGAATTAGATGTATAAATTATCATTGAAATTTATCCTGTGTCGTACATTCCGTCTCAGCAAACAAATATTAATTTCCTAATTGATGATTTTTTCTTATTCCCCTATTATTGAAAAAAAAATTGCAGGTCGAACAACAAGCACGTCTGGGACTGCAGAAGGGCTGAGCTCCTCGTGGCCCAGCAGGCCCAAGCCCTGCAGACGGATGAGCACAAGGCGATGCCTCCGGCGAAACTCCAGACTCTAGTTCGAGAGCTCCTGGCGTCTAATCCTTACTATGCAGAAGCCCATTATCTCAGCTACTTGAATTGCCTTCGAGTAAATGAATACTGTGGGGCTCAGGATAGCCTTTACCACTGTTTCGACAGGCTGGCACCATTGGAGAACAGATCAGCAGTTGATGACAGATCTAGGACATTCAGGTATGCTGCGCTAAACCTCGCAGCTCTTCATGCGCAGTTTGATCATAAGGAAGTGGCCAAAGCTGCGTTGAAGGAGGCGGTTATGATGGCTCAGGAGGCGGGAGACAATGTCTGCCTGCAGCTGGCGCATGCTTGGATGTATCATTTGTCGAAGGAGAATAAGTGAGTACTTAATGAGCGTGTTTTATTTTAATTTTTAATTGATGTTTTTTTTTGAACAACAAAACTTTTGCTCGACGCATTTTCTATAATTCAGGATCTAACTTTTTTATTGAACTCACTTTTGTCAATTCGCATCCAATGATAAACTAATTTTTTGTCCTGATATTTTTTTCAGGAGTCAATTGATAGAGCGTTCAGTTGGAAAAGCCAGTATGCTAGGTATAACCCACACAACGAGTCTAGGATTGATAGCGTCGGCTCACAATTCGGCACTGGAGGGCAGAAGTCCATCGCACGTTTTTCAGACACTGATCAAATCTGATGTACTCAACTGTCAACACTCCATGAAGGACCTGATGTCAATGTCGTACGCAGAGAAAGCCGCTCTGTGGGCTTACTACGGCAAAGCCGAGATGTCCACAGTGTCCTCACAGTTGCTACTGCTGCACAATTCAGGGAATAAGAAGCAGGCGATGTTCAATGGATCGTCGACATGTCAAGCTGTTGTCAATGTGATCAATGCTCTGGTGGAGTTTGGAGAGTATAATCTGGTGGATGTTGTGTTGGATCATGCGAAGGAGAGGTTTCCTAATGAACCCTCTAACAAGGTAAAATCAATTGTTGCTAATTGGAAGATAATTGATCGATTTTTATTTATTTATTTATTTAATTCTGGCCTACAGATATGGATGCTGAGTCATCAATTATATCAATTAACAAAATTGATGAGGCATGAGAAGTGGAGTGACGCGGAGGCGATAGCAAATCAAATATCAAGTTTAGAGGCTATTGAGAGTAAATTCAGACTGGCGGAAGTTGCTCTAGCGAAGGGGGATTATCCCACTGGTTTGGATCACATTAGTCATATCGAGAAGGATCCGGATTTGAATCCCCAGAATAGAGTTCGGGCCATGATTCTGTCGAGTCAGATCATGAACTCCTCGATACTCCCTGGAAATGGCATCACAGGAACTAATTCCCTAGTTCTGTTGAATTCAGCTCTGGAAATGGCGACGAAGTATCATCTGGCGTATTACGAGGCACTCGTTAAAATGCACTTGGCCAATGTTCAGGTAATATTTATGCTCTAATGAATGAGGTAATGAATTATAAAATGTGGGGTAAAGATGTTATTAAAACCCCATGAAACATAAAGTGTCATTCTTGCAAATCCCTACAGTACAATTTTTTGAAAAAAAATCTAAACTAAATTCTGGTCTTGCGAGCTATTACTTTATTTTATATTTTATCAAAATCTAATAAAAAAATACTATTTGACAGACTGAAATATTTCATTGAAATTATATATCTCAGATAGTATTTGATGACAAATTATTTACAATACAATAGTACGTATTTAATTTTCATGAAATAATTCCCAATTCTGGGGTGCTCTCAAGTTTCTTTCAAATTCCCAAGATTCTCTGAAATTCTCTGAAATGAACCCCATAAATTGATAAATATTATTACTAATATTTATGATATTAATTAACAATAAATGTTCGACGAATTAATTTGTCTCTTGTATTGATCAATATATCTTTTGTTGTGTGAAAACAGCTGATAATGGGAATGCCGAATCAGGCGTCAGCCCTCGTAGACGAGGCAATAGTTCAGATCCTGGCTCACGGCGGCTGGTACGACCAGGCACGTGCCCTAGTTCTCCACGCAAAGTGCCTCGTGGCGACGGCCCCCCAAGCCCCAGAGAGACGCAGAGTGATCATTCAAGACGCCATAAAAGCCCTCCTCAAGGCCAAAACTCATTTTACTAAAGTGGAGGCCTTCGGCAAAGTCAAGAACACAGTTTATCTGTTGAGTTTGCTGTATAATGAGATTGATCTGAAAGTCGAGCGCAATCAGTGTGCCTTCGAATTCCGAAAGTTCGATGAGCAGTATCCCACTAAGGCTAACACATCGACGTTGTATTAATGTCGAACACATTAGATTTATTTACAATTTTTTGTATGAAAAATATAAAGGTTCAAAGAGAATTGAGGGCTATAATTTTTGTCAAAGCTTTGCAGATTATTTCTGATGTAAATGACACATCGAGTAATATTTTATTATTTATTATCCATATATAGCCGATTAGGCTCTTTACATTTTTGCGGTATCATGGGCAGTCTTTCTCGCCAACCATGTCGCATTGTACCCCAGGAGCTGTACTCCCTGTACAGACTCTCCTGGTGAGCAAGGGAAACCATGGAAAACCTTGGCCGACATTGCGTCCATCAACCAAGGTTCATCGGGAACACTTTTTCTCCAATGATTCTTAGTGTCTAGACCACATCGAGTAATACGCATTTAGCGCTGCGACAGATGAAATTGAACAATTGGCGTGATTTGCACGTGCTCCAATGTCAGAATTTTCGATTAATAGATAAAAATTGATTGAGCGGAATGAGAGAGCAAAGTCAGTCGCGGCAAAAACTCCTAAAAAAAAATGATTCAAATATTCCGCGGTGTAACAAACGAGCGCGCCTCTCGCGCCATCCTCTCTACCCCCATGATATTCCAAATGAGACAATATATATCGTAGAGCCGGTTTTACAGAATTCTCAGTGTGCCGCCGGTTTCGCCTTGTGACGGGGGCTGGATGCCTTCTACGTCGCCTGGCCAAGAGACAGCCTGGAGAGTGGCACAATATTAATTTTTTCCAAGTCCCCCCCATTCTTTTTATACCAGACACGCTCTCCCGGGTTTCATCGCGCACGTTGGCGTCACTCCACTGTGACTCCCCGGAGTCGTGTGTGCAAGTGCTTTTTATTTACGACCAAAACAATACCCTCGAGTGATAAAAAAAGAACAAAAGAGGAAGGAAAAATAAAGTATGCAATGAAAATTGAAAAATTAAAATTGACGATTTGCGAGAAAATCCACTGACACCTGATGTCAATGAACCATTGAGCCTCGTGTCCCCTCCGATTGTTTCCTCGCTTCCCCCCTCATCAATAATTCGCCGCGTAATGAGCTCACGATTTTCGAAATAAAACGCGGGACGACACGCGGTATGCGCGATATTTGAAAACTGAAAACGCATGTATTTGCGGGGAACTGAGCAAAAAAAAGAAGAAAAAAACGGAGCGAGTTCGTTCGCCCCTCGGAGTACGGGCCATTCAACCTTGGCTCCATGCATCCAGTGCAGGAGAGAACTTGCTGCGTGGTACGCGGTAACAGATAGAAGGGAAACCGTGTGAGAAATGCGGAAAATATTGGTGACTGATTGTGAGTGAAACAACGCACCTGGTCCAGAGAAAGAGAACTGGATTTTTTTTAACTACCTCCGGCAGTGGAATTGTCATTAGTATTAGTAACGCAATTCGTTACTCGAGAGTTTCTTCTTGGGATTTCTTCGGGTGACAGGCGAGAATTTGAGTTAGAGAGATATAAAGAATAATTGAAGATGAAGATCGAGGAGATGATTGGTTGAGGTTCTGAGGAATTAGTAAGACATCACTGCAGTTCTGGAGACAACTGACGGGACTTTGTTCACTGGAGTTTGTTGTTCCTGAGAGTTAGAAGGGAAAACGCGTGGGAAACGCGGAAAATATTGGCGACTGGGGGAACAAGGCAATCGCTCCAGCGAAAGAGAACAGGAATTCTTCGCTACTTCCGGTGCTGAAATTGTCAATTTTGGCAACGCAATTTGCCTCTGGGGAATTTCTTCTTAGGATTTCCTCAGGTGACAGGAGAGTATTTTAGTTATAGAGACATTAAGAATAGTTTAAGAGGAAATACCAGGTGAAGATTGAGTGAAGGGTCTGAGGGATCTGTAAGAAGTGGCCGCTCGTAGTTCTGGCAACAACTGATGTGGGTTTTTTTTTCCCCGCTGGAGTTTCACATTTCTTCAGGTGACAGAAGAGATTCAGAGTAGCAGAGAATAATCTAAGAGGACGAATGAGGAGAGCTTGCAGTGGGCATCTGCGAAAAAATGCTGAAAATTTTACAACCAGAGTGAGAGAAAAAATCTTCGCCCCTTCCGGTGCTGGAACTCTGATTGTTATTAGTCTGGTTATTTGGTTCTGGTGAGTCTCTTCTTGGGATATCTTCAGGTGACAAGAGGATTCGAGTTATTGAGATAAAGAATAATTTAAGAGGAAAGACGAGAAGAGGTTTCAGTAAGAAGTTGCCGCCGATAGTTCTGGGAACAACTGCGGCGGGCCTTGCTCACTGGAGTTTGTTCCTGCCCATTACCTCGGCCACTTGGTCGCGGTGGTACACAGGATCTTCAGCTCAACTACTGGTACAAACGTGAATGTGTGCGTAGACTGTCTTCTCCCCTACTTCCAATTCCCCCCCTTTTCTTTTTTACTCTTTCCGTTTTTTTCAAAGGCTTGCTCACTCTCGTTGTATCTCTGTCTTGCCATCCGCTGTGATCCACCGTCTGCTGCTTCAGCAGCGTTCACAACGTGAATTTATCATAAGCCGATTTATTTATAACGATAGGTGGTTGGGACAGATCAGGAGACCAAATGGTTTCGTTCAATTCTCTCAGAATTTATTGAGATAAATTGTTGCTCAATTGTTTTGAATTTACCACTGACAGACTTGGATGAATTTCAATCGCAAATTGACCTTCATGATGTGAACACTGCTTAGTCTCAGGTGTGCGCGCACAAAGGTGCATCCTCCAGATGGAATTCAAGCTCAACGTCTCGTAGGCGTCCACACTCGAGACGGTTTTCATGCGAATGTGGAGAATGAAATTGTGGACATTATTTCTCTCGGCGATATTATTTACTGATTTTCTAAATTACTACGTGGAGTGGAAAATCACACGCAAAATTGCGGAATAATTCGGGTAATCGGAGAGAAAATTGTATTCCGGGAGGTTTTATTTGAAATTGAGAAACGACAATTGGGGCAGAGAAATCATTTTCCCCCGGTTGTAACGCAATTTTTTTTTAAGTACGAAAACAGAATAATTTGTAAGTTGAGGGGAAAGGTACGGGAAAGGCGGTTGAATTTTGTGGCATTTGCAGGGAAATTTCATTGTACGCTGGGTTTTGTAGTTTTAGCTAATCTTTCCCCGTGTACAGCCTCAATAATAGACTGATTTTATCGCCATTGTTTTTTTTTTCAATTTTCAGGAGATTACTTGGTTGAAATTTCGAGAAATTCTACCATTGAGAGCTCACTGTTTCAGTCCAAAATCAAAGAAAACTATAAATTTGGGTTCAAATCACTGAGGAATCAATCAAATGAGTCCCTCAAATTTCACGTAATTTTGTCATCGTGAAGAATGGAAATTTTTTACTTGACATTTCAAGAGTAATTTCCTACGAATGTACAGAATTGTCTTTACTATTGTTGGCCAATCGATTTTCATAATGAAATTATTGACATTTCAGCGGAGATAGGAAATCATAATTCACGTAAAACGGGCCGAGAATGCCCTCGAAGAAGCAGTACAATCTCGTCCACAATGATGAGTACGATACGAGGATCCCGCTCCACAGCGAGGAGGCCTTTCATCGTGGCATCGTATTCCACGCTAAGGTAAAATCATTTGCATAAAGTCCATCAAACGTTAAATCCCAGAGGGACAATGAGACAGTTGGTTGGCGCCGTCAGACGTCAACCGACCTATACGACGAAAAATCAACGTGAACTGAACACAATGAGGCCATCGACTACGACAACGATGATATTTCTGTAACTTTAAATTATTGCCCACTGGCTTTTTCGCCACTCTCCCGTGCTTGTCGACATGACGTCATTGGCTAGCACGTGGTTTATTTCGGAAACTGGTATCATCCCTCTCACACGAGACAACTAGATCTCGAGGGACTATCTATTCGTTGGTTCGTCATAAAAATTCACAGCGTGCGAAGAGATACGTGCAATCACGTCAGGGACAATCTCTACCGATTTCTGGCCTTGTTCATCAATTAACAGCCGATTCTTACGATTATTTCGGGTCTTTTCAACTGATCAAATGCTCTGGCTTCAAAAATAATGTTTCAATTTTAGACGTTTTGATAGATATTTTTTAAATACTTTGGAATCCATTTGGAGACCTTCGGTATCAAAAAATCTCTAAATATTTTTTCATATTACCTATTTGGCAGTTAGATTTTTTCAATTAATTTTGAAAAGTAGGGGAAAGTAATTTTTTGCATAAAAAATTAATTTTTGGAAGAAGCGAATGAGTTTTAGCTGCTCGGAATTTTTTAGATGAAACAAAATTTGGTATTCTGACGCAAATAGTTTTTTGCGGCGTCAAAAAATTTGAAAAAGCGACGAAATCAAAACACTGTGACATTACATTGTGCTATCTGTTTATATAGGGCTTTTGTGTTTTTTTGCTTCTCATTTGCAGACGATTTTTGATCATTTTTTCTTCTGATTTCTAGTTTATCGGGTCCATGGATGTACCGCGCCCCACCAGCCGAGTGGAGATCGTGGCGGCGATGCGACGGATTAGAGTAAATATCTCACCATTAACATGTTAAAGGATAGAACAAAATTGGGCAATTTCGTTTCACTTGATATTGGGTTTTTTTGGGGATATCTCAAAATATAGTCGAGTTGGTATTTTTTTCGGAGAAATTCGAGGTATAAGAGAGAAATCCCCTTGAAAATTTTGGCAACTGTTTTAGATGCTGAGATAATTACACTCTTAGAAATCCTCTTGACGGTTGGGATGTGTTGTTTGATTTAAAATTCGTTCTTAAATATTTCTTCTGTATAATTGGAACAACAATTTTCAATTACTTATGATGGAGATATTTTGCTTATTAATCATCAATTTTGCGAAAAATTCCATTCCATTCAAGATGGAATCTTATATGGATTTCTCCATTTATTGAACATTCAGAGGAATTGGATTTTCTCATCTAAAACGTTTGTATTTCCACGAGAAGTTAATGTTTCGCAGCATTTCATAGTTGTCAAAGAATTCAATTTTTTCAGTTGAAATAATAATTTACCCCGTCAAATTGATCAATTTTGTTTTATCACTTCACTCCTAAATCCCAAAGCCAATTAATAAAAATGAGGATAATTGCTTCTGTAACTTTCATGCAGTATGAATTCAAAGCGAAAGGTATCAAGAAGAAAAAAGTAACACTGGAGGTATCAGTGGACGGCCTCAAAGTATCTCTCCGCAAGAAAAAGGTAAAAGTTTAATCCATAAATTTTAATTAACGTAGAGAGTGAATTAAGAGTTAATTTCAATGATTATTCTCCCAGAAAAAGCAACAATGGATGGACGAGAACAAAGCATTCCAGATGCACTATCCAATCTATCGGATATTCTACGTTTCCCATGACAGTCACGATCTCAAGATATTTAGCTACATAGCGCGTGATGGAAACAGTAATTCCTTCAAGTGCAACGTTTTCAAATCTAGTAAAAAGGTGAGACATTCTCGGAAATGATCGACAGATATTCCGCTAGGTTCTTCGAAGGCTTCGCTCTAAAAATGAAATGGTTTTACGTAAAAGGAGATGATTACGGGGATTTTTAGTGGAAAAGGAAGTGAAGGAGAAATAAATCAATAATGGAGATCTGAGAGGATTTACAGACGATGCTTACGTTGATACAGGCATTATAAATACTTTAGTGGGAAGTGGTAGAAAGACGTAAATCTTTTTGAGTTAATGATTAGTTTCCGATGAGTGTTTCTGAAAGGGGAGAATTTTTTATATAATTGTTGGGTATACAGTTTGAATTCAAGTCTCTAATCCATTTTCGTGTTGAATTTATTTGAGAATATGTGGCGGATGAGATAAAGAACGAATAGAAGAGAAATATAACAAAATACAAACGAGCCATTTGTTCCAAATTAATCCTAAAATGGAGAAATTCATTCGGGTAACTTTATAGTTTATGGAAATTTTTTCTGCGGAACAAAATAAAACCTAAGCGCGTCTCTCCATAATCTGCAAGATATTCACTAACAACTACTTCTCAGGTTGAGCAATTGGTTTTGTTTTCTGATTATCCCTGAAATAACTGCTAATTCAACACAACAAAAACACATATACCTATAGATCCCTCATATTCCCGATAATCCGCGACTTCCCAGGCATTTAGAAAATGGAAAATTCTGAATATAATTGACTTATTCCGTTTCACCACTTTACAACTGAAATGACGTGTCTCCCTGAACCGTAAACCAGAGAATGGAAAAATTTACCTCCAAGAATGTTAGCATTTCAATGCACCAGACATCGTGCCAAAAGAAACTGCACAATAAAAAATCCCCCAAACCACCCTCACCAACACGATACAACGAGCGTTTATTAATATAACGAATTGACCAAAATTTTCCCCCCTCGAAACAAAAGTGCGTAATATTGGCCAGTCTCGAAATGACGTTTTGTTTGAAAATTCATTTTTGTTGTTTTCCATTATGACATGTGATTGTATTAGTGTTATACCTCTGCCAACTAGACAGAGGAGGGCAAAATTGAGAATTATTTAATCGTGTTGACTGGCTTTTCAGTTTCACATTCACTGGCTCGTAAATGTACGGTTTTTCTTTTTGAATAACGCTTCGAACTTGCCACTAATGTGTCTGACTCTGTGTATGTGTGTGTGTGTGTTTTAAGTACACGTCGGAGTTATTAAAATAGCATCCATAGTCCTCTGTGTCTTCGAGTGTGGGCTACCGTAGGCAATACACTCCATCGGCTCTCTCAGTTCTCGGCCATGTCCGGCTCTACCTCGATCATTGATTCTTCGATGAAGGATTCATAATCGATGAGTGCATTAATCGCTCTTGAAACCCTGTGCTTGACCGGGAGAAAGTGATCGATTATTGCCTCTTTTGCTGCTCGCAAAGAAAAAAATAAAGAAACATTAAATCGTGCGAGTAGAGGAATGGAAGTCGAGTGACATTTGAAGTTCAGCTCATTCTCTTAAGCACTTTCCGGGCAACTCTGGAGAGCATATGTGGGTAATGAGGACGGTTCCGTGCGTCACACGCGTCGCGAGTCCCTGAAGACCAGGGTCAAACGCGTTACTCTCAGGTGCTACAACTGACCGTGTCATTTTTTTTGTTTAATTTGGAAAATACAAAAGATGTTGAGAAATCCGGGCAAGTTGACGATTACCGCGGAAGTGCCGGCTGGTACGGGGGGTCAGAGTCCGGGTACGCCGGAGCCGGCTACCCCCGGCGGCACTAGACCACGGAAGAAATTGTCGTTTAAGGAGCCGGAATTCTTCGGGTACTTGAGGATGAAGAAACCGTCGTTTAGGGCGAAGCCACCGGTTTCCAATCCTCCTCCGGCTTCTCATCAACCGAATCGGGTTCCGCTGGATGAACAGCCGTTCGAGGAGGAGGATGAGGACTTCGAGGAACTGCAGGTAACTCTTGCAGGGGAAGGAAACAGTTGTAACAGGGGAATTGTTTTGAGGTGCTCGTGCGTAAAGTTAGGATCTTTCGGGTGCGGCCGTAATGAATTGTATTATTTTTGAACACACGTAAAATTTGATTTTTGGGACATTTAATAGTGAAGTAACCGTCGAGGCCCATTATAGGACGAAATGGTTTCGATTATGAGTACAGAAAATTTTAATTGTAAAAATTAGTAATCGTTACTATTAAATACACTTTCAGAAAATTACCTTTGAGACTCCAAGTGGAGAGCCATTCGAATTCTTTTCTCTAGAAGCCATTGCATGAGATCTTTAATTCTTTCGACGAGTTAAAAAATTCTTATAATCACAGAAAAATTACTCATGTCCATGCATGCAAAATTCGACTGATTTCACTCCGGCAATTATTTAAGGATTTTGTATTAATAAAAAATATCCATATTTTTTACTGGAATTCTTAACACTAATTTTCTATAACAATGAGCGCTAATTTTCGTCTCTACGCCCATATAAACCCACTTTATGACGCAGGGTTATTACTCTGCGGTCTAAAATTATTAGTTATTGGCGATAAATTCCGTAATATCGTCTCGTAAATTTTGATTTAACGATTTGACGTTTTCTCCGTGATTTTTATTGTAGAGTCAAGCCATGAGGGTAGTTAGAACGGTCGGACAGGCCTTTGAGGTGTGCCATAAACTGAGTATCAATGCAGCGTCTGAGGATCGTGAACCGGACATTGATAAGGAGAGGGAGCGTAGCGACGATCATCTGCCACGTAGTGAGGACTACGAGGACGAGATGACGAACGATCGACAGCCGATCATACAGCCACGCTCACCATCGCCGAATGTTCACAAAGACATATCACTTATGGGGGATGGGGAGGATACGGGGGTGGATCAATCGCCTGCTGCTGCCCCTTGTATTATTAGGACGCATTCCTCGGCATCGCCCATTAGACAATTACCATCGGTATGTACTGTCAAAAATTTATAATTCTACAACGTGAAATTTATTCCTTACGCCCGATATTATCGATAGATTTCTCCTAAATTTCTATTAAAATTCCGGTTCACTCGAATCCCAAAGGCTTTCATAATTAAATTAAATGAAATTAAAAATTCACAACTGAATAGGAAACAATCTATGGGAATTGGAACTGTGAGTTCAATTAGCCCATAAAAAAATCGATAATAATGAGACGAGTTAAGATAAAATTAATTGATTAATTTACATTTCATCTATTTTTGTCATAGAAAATTTAAGGCAGTTTTTAAAAAATATTTTTAAGAATTTTGAAACTGAAAAATTAATTGCATTGTAGTATATGTGATGTCTCGCTCTACCGACTCCCCCTGAAGTATTCAAGCCATCTTTCAGTCTCCTTTAGCATCCCAGAATCATCCAGAAGAATCAATCATCTAAAGTGCTTTACGATGTACCTAAAAAATTTAATTCCAGGGTACAGTTTCGTCTGAATGTGGAGACATGCTTCTACTCGGCGGAAATGAATTAACTTCACTAAAGCATGAGATACAATTACTCAGAGAGCGTTTGGACCAGCAGGGCCAGCAGACTCGTGCAGCTGTGGCGCATGCCAGGCTACTCCAGGATCAACTCGCTGCGGAAACCGCTGCAAGAGTTGAAGCTCAAGTAATTCACTTGCACTAAACGAAAATATAATTTCACCAATCAAATATTTTTTGACAAGAATTTAGAGCAAGTTTGACTCCCTCAATAAAATAATTCCCTCCTATAATTTCTCTCATGTATAACAGGGCGCACGCTTCACGCGTATAGCATCAACTATAAATGCCAAAAAATGAAATATTTTATAGCTGAATGACCACAGCAATAATACAATTACACATATTAACCTGAATATAACATATTTTCTAGTGACGGGAAAACTGTTCGACTGGCTTGACATATTTTGCAATTTTATCATTTAAAAATTAATTGAATTAGTAAAAATAAAAAAATACTTTAACATATTTAAGTAGGAACTTCTCTTCCTGCTGCTCAAAAATTCCTAGTTTCATTAAATTTTCCGGCATTGTTTGACTATTTTTGTTTTTGAATTGATTTCTGATTTTCACACTACTTGCCAATTTTTTCAAAAGTGTCTAAAGAAATAAGACAGCAATGTAGCAAACATTTGGATAAAAATTTTCCAGAACTCCACAACTCCCTCATAAAACACCGGAACAACCAGAATCAATCTGCTTTGTTATAATTTTAGACGAGGACACATCAACTGCTGGTCCAAAATAAGGAACTCTTAGAACACATTGGTGCCCTAGTGAGTCATTTGCGTGAGCAAGATCGTGCATCTGGTATTCACGGTGCTGTACAGTCACAAGGTGCTCAAGGAACAAATAATCCCATGAATCAACAATCGCCAAATGTTCCCGACCTGTCCACTCTCGGCCAGGTAACGCTCTATCGAATGACGCCGTGATACTCAAACAAAAAAAAAAAATTAAACTTACAAAAAAACTCATTGAGCTCAACAATTTTTTGACAACGCATTTTATACAATTTTAATTTTGTCATTTACACTCAATTAATTTTAAATAACTCGAATTGTAGTTGCCTCCTATTTTAGCTTTTTATTTTTTTTTTACACAAACTTTTTTATTAATAAAATAAGACAACTGAACTCATGAAATTGATGTGAATTCTTCGATCACGTGGCGAGAGAAGGAGAGGGGGGGGGGGGGGCAATGACGCTGAAAGTCCGGGGGGGGAGAAAAAGGGGGAGGGGGGGGGGGAGGGGGGGAAACCCAATTGCCTGTGCTCCAAATATTTTTTATTTATACCACTCGGCTGTTTAAGACTGCGCATATATACATTACTCTCTGTCGTCTTTGCTGACATAATTTTGCTTTGCATCGAGAAAGATAGAGAGAGAGACATAGGCAAGTCAACGTTTGTGAAATTTTATGGTCGACTCTGTGCCGCCTTCGTACGCCTCTAATCCAATAATAAACTATTCGTGTGGCTCTGCCTAAAAAGCAACGTTTATGCATTCACGCACGTGGACACTTTGTTGGATGTTGTTTCATTTGCCATTTGTTTTGCTGCTACCATGGAGAGATCCTTCAAACGACATTTCTTAGCGATTTCAAGGTAATGAGGTGTTAGAAATTTCACCCCTTAACTGCCTCGTTATGTAATAATAGCAAGCGGAGAAAAATTCTTTTCGAGAGCTGCCAGTTGAAATTCAGTCATACTTTGCAAGTGAATTTTTTTTCCAAACTCTTGGATTGTTTTTTCTCCGCTGATAGACCGATATTTCAGCAAATGTTCTCTGAAGATTGAATATTTCTTATAGTCTCACTCGAGGACACCCGGCCAGAGCTCACCCTGGGAACTGGAGCCACCCTCCTTCACCTATTCTTACACACCAGATCCCCTCTACGGTCCGGGGGGGCTAGATCTTGGGGGATATGGTGCATCCAATGATCAATTGCACTTTCAGACGCAATTGCTAGAGAGATTGCACAATATTAGCCCCTATCAAACCCAACGGTCACCATACGCCACTCCTTCACCCTATCCCATGCCAGCGCCGAGTTTTCTACTGTCGCCTACCAGTAAACCATCGGTAATTCATTTGGAATTTGTAACGAGTGGTGAGTGCAATTTGCGTGACAACAAAAAATTATTATCAACAGTAAAAACCGAATGAGACATACGAAACAACAAATTGCTAATTAGCTTTTGAAAATATTATTTTACGATCTTTGAGCTGATGAAATAATTGTTATTTTCTCTCTCCATATTTTCTTGCCACGGACATCGCACTCCCGAGTATTAATAATTAAAATATTATAATTAGAATTCTCGTGATGTGTAAGTGAAGAATATATTTCTCAGAATTCCCAGGCATCCATGAGGCTCTCCCAAACGAACAGTTTCGCTTCTTCTCCAGTGATGCCTCATAAAATGCCGGGATACACGTCCCAATCGGAGGACGCATTATCAGATCTCCAGGCACTGATAAAGCCCCTCCCCTGTACGCTCCCCCGCCAGAGGAATTCCCTCCACTTTGCCCGAGACACTCAGGACTCGAGACAGCAGCAGAGGGCCAGTTGTCCTCCGCAGACGCCAGTCAACCTGGACCCACCCCCTCAGGGGAGGAAAGCCGAGCAACCTAAGCTGGACAGCCCACGACCCCAAGGGAGCCCCGCCAGAGAGACTGCCAGTCGGGACTCACAGCCGAACGATAAAGGCATCCCTAAGAGCAGTCTCGCAACCATCTTGAGGTCACCAGGACCTCCGCCCTCGAGGACAACGAGCGCTCGTCTCCCGGCGCGAAACGATCTTATGAGCCAAGTACAACGGAAAACCTGGGCACGTCACACGACCAAATAGAACGAATATTTTATCGAAACTGTTTCCAGTTCCAGGTTGTTTGGAATACATAAAGACTAATTGCTATAGGATAATTCATTACTTGTGTAAAGTATTTTCGTCTTTTTCAAGAATATTGAATGATATTTTGGGGAATATTCATAACTGGTTGATTTTTTTCTACCCCTGTTTCACCCGTTTTTTCAATGTTTCGTATTAATGCGAACTTCAGTTCGTGTGATCCGAAAATTATAGTTACCCCAGATTTTTCCACAACATCATGAATTTAAATGAGGAATTCATCGAAATTTCATTGGAATTCCATTCAAAAAAATTAAACACTCTGAACATTAATCCCATTAATACCTCTCAATCGAAGAAAAAACTCTCGTGTATTCCCTGGAAGATAACGAGACCATTCACCTTCATTAAAATTCTCAGAATTTAGTCTGCGAAAGTCGCTTCAGAAAAAATTCGGGGGTGCAGTCATGCGAGGGAGAAAATGAGGCCACTTCAATTTTCGCCATGTGAATCGATAATCCTCGTGGGTGTAGGAGGAAAAAAGAACCACATTAATGTAAAACAACGGAGAATGCTGAAGAGTTAATAATCAAGGGTGTGGATGGTCACCAGCAGTTAGACGAGGTGCGGCTACCTAGGATTTTAACGACGCCGGCGTATTGTTTCAGCCGCGAGGCAGAGGGGCACAAAAAGCCATTAGAGTAGTGACCAACGGAGTGTTCGAACCCATTACCCATTACCACGCCAATTTTCCCCCCTTCCCACATTTCCAATTTCGATAGAGACTAGAGAGGAAGAGAGAGAGAGAGGGAGGCCCAAATGGATCCCGACGAGGATGAACATCGAGAGAAATACAATGGTCAGACGAAGGATGAACTAGGGGTGGGAATACTACGCGTTGGCTCAATCAGCCAAAGGCACCCGTCATTCACGTCTTTATCGTCGCCCCAGGTAATCTCCCTCAACATCAAAACTTCTCATGAATGAAATCACTGAACCCCGGGCTTTTCGGGATAATTCATGGCCAGGAAATTCGCCGATTTACATTTCTCAAATTATTTTTTTTTTATGGGGACGTACACGCGATATCGTCACGTTGACTCTGTAAATTTTTGTTCTGATAGATAAAGACGAATACAAATTGCTCAAATGCTGACACAGGATTTTTTTTCCATTTGGTTTGAGTCTGTTGGTAGAGAATTACTCCTGAATTATAATATGATCGGTAACTTCGATTCAGTTCCTTCGCAATTAAAAAAAGGAGACTGAAACCCTCGAACATCCATGTAGAAGAAGAGTTGTTATTATTGTTATGCCAATTGATCGCAGAAGTTCACTTAATGGCCGTGAATAATCGATGACATTACCCCAATTAAACTCGACGAAAAAAGTAATAATTGGTCGTGCCCACAATGATCCCCAGCATTTTTCCGTGCGTGTTCGAAGGGAATACCAATGACACCAGAAAATGTACCCCATCCAGCGAGGATTAATTGGTATCGAATGAGGTGATTTTCGTGAATATACTGATAATGGCGTGTGTCACGCACTCTTGAAACGAGTGTCAAGAGAGGGGATGTGCGAGCTTCAGCAGTGATTAGCCGAGGGTGTAGCCAGGTGTGGCTGCAACACGTGTACTTGAGGGATTCAAACAAAATCCTCGACCAGGTGCGGTGGGATTATTTTCGCTTTTCATTTGGAATTCAGTGTCAAATCAGTTCCTCTTCTCTCCCCAATTTGTTTCCGCTTCTGTGAAAGCCCCATACGGTGAAACATTTTCAGTAAAAATTACGAAGCTCACAGTTCATAGACAGCAGATCCAATCTAAAAATTGAATTGATAGGATCATAATTGTTCAGGCAATTCAGATAAAAATTGCGCAATTCTCTGGTAAAATTCCGTGATTTGAGGTAGAAGTACGTGACAGTAAAAAAAATCCTACCACCACCATCCATTCCGGAATCACGAAGAAAAACATAATTTTTGGTGAATATTTCTCTTCGTGTCAGGGAACTGAGCGTCACTCAGTGACATTTGCACTGGTCGAGGACCTCTTGAAGGCTGACGATACCTGGGGGAGTTCCTCCGAGGTTTTTCAAGAGATGCCACTGTCTCCGACGTTGCTCGCACAAGTAGGCAGGATTGATACTGCTGAGGAGGATGAGGATGATGACTACTCGGTGTCGGTATCGGCGATGCTCCAGCGAAGGCCCTCGAGGAGGTCCAGCAGGAGGAAAAAGAGGGGGTCCTCGGGATTTTTGAACGAAGATGCAGCGGACATACCTGGCAGCTCCCGGCGGCGATCTTCAGTTTTTACGACGAGCTCTGGAGAGTATGTGGAGTGATTTCAATAGTGAAGTGGCTGAGGAGAATTATTTTTCACATCAGGAAAACGATTCAAGTCAATTCTGTCTCTTTTCATTTTCTCTCCAATTTTTCAGCGAATATACTGAGAATTTTTTTTTCTCTTCCTTAACAATCAGACTAACCACTTCGCTACTGATTTTCGTTGCGATGACTGGAGTATTGCAATTGTGATTTGTTTAAGCACAGCGATCTCGATCGACGGGTTGGAAGAGGATATGGAGGAGAGGGTTAAGCAGCAGCAGATTTTTGAAAAGCTGAAGATTCATAAGGAAGTTTTGGGGGCTGTCAAGCATCAGCCGTGGACGCTGAGGAAGAAAATGAAATTAGTGAGACAGGCAAAGTCGTATATCAGTAGGCATGAGGGAGCTCTCCAGGTGCGACTTGCTCAGAGTAGAAATACTAGAGATGTTTTAGCACAGGTCTCCATTTTTATTAACAAGGTAAGTATTTGTTTCACTGTGATAAAAATATATAATTAAGTCTATCAAATATTCAGTAAACAACCAAATGATTGTCATTTATACACAAAGTCTAATTTTAAATTCTTGTCGAAAGAATATATGATTGGCAAAATTATATTTCTCGCTCAGTGTAAATACTCATTCTTTCAGTTCCTAATTTTTACCTAAATCCATTGAAAATTCATATTCTATCGAAGTTTAAATTTTTCTATGAAATTAGATAATGTTTTCTGATCCGCTTGCAGAAATGGCAATATTTTCGGAGGGAAATTGTCAACCTCCAGACCTGGGTTGTCCCCTGGGAGCTCCGAATAAAAGAAATCGAGTCTCACTTCGGCTCTGCCGTTGCCTCGTACTTTATTTTCCTCCGCTGGCTCTTCTGGATTAATTTAGTTATATCCCTGATACTAACGATCTTCGTGGCAGTCCCGGAAATCCTGACAGCCGACAAGAATCTGGCAGGCGATCGCAAGATAATGCCTCCCGAAGTGAAGGCCAAAGCCACACACCTGTTGACACTCTGGGAGTTCGAGGGAATCATAAAATACTCTCCATTCTTCTACGGATGGTACACCAATCGAAACTCCGAGGACGTCTGGTATAGAATGCCACTGGCGTATTTCCTAGCTAATCTCGTCATTTATACGTACAGTTTCGTCGCCATATTGCGCAAGTAATGAACAACTTCTTCAACAATCCAGTGTATTAATCAATAACTCATTCATATTATTTGTTAACTCGAGTGATTAATTCCTTGTACACCCCTTGAATCTTCAGAATGGCGGAAAATTCCCGGATGAGCAAATTATCGGAGAAGGAGGACGAGTGTGCCTTCTCCTGGAAGCTCTTCACAGGATGGGATTTCATGATTGGTAATACGGAAACAGCACACAATAGGGTAGCAAGTACAATCGTGGGCTTCAAGGAAGCACTTCTGGAAGAAGCGGAGAGGGAGAAACAACTTGGACAGTCTGTATTTTCCCTTCATTTATCATTTTCTCTTCTTTTTTTCAATGGAACCTTTTAATAGTCTTAAGGAAACCTTGAGACCCGGTTGAACTCTCGAGCTGAGAATTTAAAAAAGCCTCACCTCGTGAAATTCTGTTTATTCTTCTCCCAAATTTCCAATTCTCTCTAACGACACCCTCACCAGTGAATTGTCAAGTTCACTCTTTCAATGAATTCTCTCATTTTACCAGCTGGAAAATCACAACAGTTCGAATCCTCGTAAACCTCGTGGTGCTATTTCTCCTCGCATTATCGGCCTATGCAGTTGTGCAGTTAGTGGCAAGAAGTATGGAACCTTTGGCAACGAGCAATTGGTGGAGACAGAATGAGATAACAGTAGTGATGTCCCTAATCTCCTTTATCTTCCCAATATTCTTCGAAGTCCTGGGCTACGCTGAGAACCATCACCCGAGGAAGCAGCTGAGGGTGCAGCTAGCGAGGATCATGCTGCTGAATCTCCTCAACTTGTACTCCCTGATCTTCGCTCTGTTCGACAAGATAAGCCACATGGAGGAGGAGCTACAGTCACTGAAACCAAAGGCAGACATCCCTGCCTTCTCCACGTCACTGAATTCCTCGCTGTGCCGAAACGTTGAAGTTTCCTGTGAGGAGTTCAGGTCTAACCTCATTTCGTCCCCGCTTTCATCGAAGAAGTCGCGAGTCTTGACTACCAGTCTAGCCGCACTGAGCTTGATCATGGCGCCGAACTCAACGGAGAATTCGATATTCCAGTCGAATGGCTTTGAGCTCCGCTCCAACGATCTTCTGGGAGAAACTCTGATCAACGTCGATGGATCCATGGATTACGACTCGTTGATGACGTTAGGGGAGAATTCTACTATGGTTGCAATGTCTGAGAACAGAACATTCGATTCACTCGATGATCGAGACAAATGGGCTTCTTATCCAAGAGAACAAGACCCCCACAGTCCCCAGGACAGTTACAACGATTACGATATCAACATCAGTTACGGCGAAGTCTCGATATCAACTGAAGACTCCAGTGATTCCCCAATCGTCCAACCAGTAGCAGTTACTGAGGATGTATCCACGCCCAAATCTTCTGATCAAGGATTAAAATCTAAAAAATGTCTTCTCAGAGTTTGCAATGTGTGTGAAACCCCCGAAGCCTGGCAGGAAGACAGGAGAAACACTCAAGTGAGTCTCACAGCGATGTCGAGGCTCAATGCAACGACTAAACGAAAGTTGAGGACATTGTGCTGGGAGACCATGTTTGGACAGGAGTTGGCGAAGCTCACTATGATGGATTTGGTTCTCACGGTCATTGCTACGTTGGCAGTTGATTTCTTCAGAGCAGTCTTTGTGAGGTACACTCATAGCTGGTGGTGCTGGGATCTGGAGAAGAAGTTCCCGCAGTATGGGGACTTTAAGATCGCGGAGAATATTCTGCATCTGGTTAATAACCAGGGAATGGTGTGGATGGGGATGTTCTTTAGTCCCGGTCTGACTGTTCTCAATTTGGTCAAACTTGGGATTCTCATGTACTTGAGGTCATGGGCGGTTATGACGTGCAATGTGCCACACGAAGTTGTGTTCAAAGCTTCGAGGTAAGTCATTTTTAAACGTCAGAAAAATTCAGGGAGAACCTACTCACCCGAAAAAATATATATCTTGAGAATTAGATATTTTATATATTAAATAGGCCCAGATTGCATATATTTTTTATATATTTCTCCACATGGATGAAGAATGATGCTTAACGATTTCTATATGAAACATTCAATAGGAATCATCTAAATGTGTTCGTTTTGTAGCTTAAGTCATCGGGAGAGAATTAATCGTGGGATTTTATTGTTCAGGTCCAATAATTTTTATCTCGCACTGCTTCTGACGATGCTATTCCTTTGTGTTCTCCCCGTGGGATACGCCCTTGTCTGGGTTAAGCCTTCCTGGCACTGTGGACCTTTCTCTGGATATCACCGAATTTATTACATGGCGACACAAAGTCTGAAGGATACGCTACCTCGAAAAGCCCACAAGTAAATACTGGCAATCTAGACTCTATCCACCTGGACGATAGACCAATTATAAAACATGACTAAATTTATTTCAATATTTCAGGGCTCTGGACTACATCGCATCCCCCGGTATCATAATTCCTCTCATCGTCCTAATGACATTGATAATTTATTACATGGTCTCATTGACGGGCTCCCTCCGCGAGGCCAATAACGACTTGAAGATTCAGTTGCGGTACGAGAGGACCGAGGAGCGACGGAAGATGTTCAAAATTGCTGAGAAAAGGGGACACGGCCAGGATACCACATTCGCCAAGTGGAAGAAAATACTCCCGCTGACTGGGTCGAGTAAGGTTGGAACGTCGGACGTCCCGAAAATCTCAAAAGGTTATTATTGTCTTCGTAGGGTATCGAGAAGTATATAAGAAAATTAAAGAACAATTGGATTTCAGGAATTGGAAATATCCTACAGGAAAAACGTAAGCGAGCCATCGAGAGAATTCGTACTTTAACCTCTGAAGCTGACGAGGCCACCGACGCAGAACCATCATCATTACCCGTAGATCCGCTGTCTCCGAAGGAAGTTCTCTCTGAGAGAGAGATCAGCGATGACTCGGATGTAGCCAAATTGTAAATTCACAATTAAAAATTGAATTTTTATTATAAATTCAATTGTTGTAAATCTATTACTGAATTTTATATTTTAGGGGGACCAATATACCACGCATTCACATCGACGGAATAGAAATTAATGTAGACATACCAGTGTCAGTGGATAATTCCCAACAAACACCTTCGAAAGAAGAGAGACAAGAGAACGGAATTAATTCAGCAGACGATAACTAGGAATTCATGGATAATTGCGCGGAGAATTCTGACGCGAGGAGAATTAAAATACTGCATGTTGATTGAAATGTACAAGTTACACACAAAAATTGTAATATAAATCTTACATTTACCCATATGTCTCGGACTTTTTCATTTTTAGAGAGAGAACACTCAATTGACTAAGTCACTTTTTAGAATTTATCTCGTTCATTAAAAACAGAATAATCAATTATTTTCAATCAATCAACTCATGATCCCACCTCTTCCCCACAATTACCAAATGATTCAAAAAATCAATACTGCCATATATTTCCGTTGAAAAGTCCAATTGTACAATTAGCTCCTAAATATTGTAAAAACAAGTCCATACATCAGTATGTACGAAGTACACCTCTATTTAGATAAAAAAAAATTCCCTGATCGTATTCTGATCAATGAAAAATTCTTTAAAAATTCATCCGTCGTCCTCACACAACCACCCGCCCCATTAATCAAGTCCCCCATAAAAAACTCCACACTGAATGTACAAAATATTCAATATGCACTTCAAACCTTTGCGACATTTCTCCCTCAGTTCATCTGGATCTCCTCGATATTGAGATGAGCAATGAACCTCAGTCTCATCTGCAGTGCAGGTCTCAGCCTCCTGATGATGCACTCGACATCAGTCTTCATCATGTCCCCAACGAACATGTACTTGATGTGATAAAGTAGATCGCACACAGGATCCATGTACTTCAAAGTAGCCTGCGTTCTGTCGATCTGTTCCAGCATCTCGTACAGACTAACAGTCAACTCGACAACACACTTGGGCCTCTCGACATTGAAACGAGCAAGAGTGGGTCCAATCAAATGACAAGCAAAGATCAGCTGTTCCTCGCTGGTGACAGCAGGCTGGAGTTTCTCTTTAACGAATTGTGGCATCGTGGTAATGTGTCCCACCCCGGCATGATGCCAGATGGAATGAGTCAGTGCCAGCATGTACGAGTACTTGTTCTCCAGGAGACAATTATGAGTGACATCAAAATTGAACATTTGAAAAGGTGTCAAATTGTTGTACTGCCACTTGGCCAAGCCAGGACTGCTAATTGTGGCGATCAGTCGATCGTAGAAAGCCGCCCAGTAGCACTCGGGGAGTGCAGCCATCAGCAGGCCCACACAGTTAATCCACAGATGAATATCCTTGGAGGGGATGACAGTGTAGCCCTTGGCAACGACATCCAAAAGAGCATTGGCAACCGAATTGGGGGCAACGGGGACTGCCATGAGCTCAACGCAGGTGACATACAAAGCATGAGCTGCGGGATTTGGGAATTCATTGAATCTCCAGTCGACTGAGGGAAAGTGTGGAGTTCCGGACATGGTCTCCACGATCCTTCTGACAAGTCTTATATAGTAATCGAGCTCTGGCACCCAGGACACAGCCTCCTCAGGTACTCTTGACATATAATGAAGAAAGGGTTCGGATAGGGCCCATCCAGGCGCCCTGATCTCCCTCAACGATCCCAGAACAGCTGCGACCAGTCTTCTCTTCAGTTGTGGCTTATCCCTGAGTTTTTTTTCGTAGTAATGAAGAGTATTGTACAAATAGGTAACTGGTCTGTCATGAAACTTGTAGAGACATCCCAAATGCTCCAACAAAATCTCCAGGCTCTTAATTACCGGGGGTATCTCTAAGTACCTGTGTACAACAATGTCGAACACTGGGAGAAACCTCAGGCAAACATTGCCAAAGTAAACTGGTAAATTCTGGTACTGACTGGGTCCCCCACTCGTCTGATCCATAATTCCCTCGGGTGCAAAAGTCTCCGGAAATTTTCGGTGAAATGCCAAGTGCTTCTCGTGCCAATTGGATTGTTTCCAGTGTTCTGGGGAATTCTCTTTAACAAATTCTTGAACTCTATTACGGAATTCTGCGGCTTTTAAGAGAAGCAGTTGAATGATGAAGAAGCATACTTGTGCCTCATTACCCTCCTGCGTTCTCAGTGCAAGACAGAGTACCAACCTGTCAATTGTAACAATATTGTACTTCCATATCATGTGATTTATTGTGTCCACACACTTGTTGACGTGTTGTCCCCCCACACTGTTGGCGAATTCGAAGACTAGATAATCGCAAAACTTTCGGAGATGAGCAGAGAGAGCTCTGGCGCCTATTCTCTCCAGGATTTTGTAGGCAATGGGACTAATGCGATCTGTCTCGAGAATCATTTTCCACAGGAGACAAAGGAATAGGGGAGGGGTACCAGGCACTGAGAAGTGAGCTATTATATCGTTCTCATTGCTCATCGATGCCCAATTTCTGTACTCTTCCTCGACAGCCTTTTTAATCTGCTGTTTGTTCTCTCTTGGTATGCTATTTTGCTTGAAGAATTCACTGAGAACTGGAGGAAAGCAGTCGAGAGTGTGAATGGCCCAAGAGTGAGGGGTGTTTTGCATGATCGTTATCAGCAGTTCTTTGCACCACGTGCCACCGACAGGATCAGACCCAGTTCCTGTCACATGCATTGATCTTGCTAGAGTCAGTACTAAAGCCCTGTTCAACTCTTCAGACTCTGATGAGACCAATGTCTTCGGTTCTGAGAGGAATCTGGAGAGCTGGGGCTGCACCTCGGCAGACCCCAATCCAGTGATCATCCGAAGTGCTGTGCTCTCCACACAGAGATGCAACTGAGTTTGATTGGTCTGAGGAACCGCTGCCAAACTGTGAAGGTGAGAGAGAATCTGGAGACGATAGTGAGGCTGTATGTGGTGCATTCGATAGCTGAACATCTCTAGGAGAGTGTAGAGGGTTCCCCAGGCGTGGGACTTGAAGACTTGGGGGAGTAATTGGCTGATGAACCCTTTGATCCCGAGACTCTCGATCTCGGTGTACACTAGGAGGCGAGAATATGTCTCCACTAGGGCGGGGGCTAAAGGCATATTGCTCTTGGATTGAGCCAGCTTGATGACGTGAGTGACGATGCTGTGAATCAAACTCATCTTCGAGTGAACAGTTAATGAGTCCAGAATGGACATTGACAAGGGTGTAATTGGACCTGTAACCAGAGCTGCATTGTTCTGGAGGTTCGACTGCAGCGGCTGTTGCTGCTGATTCTTCTGAGTTCCCAGGACGGTGTCGACTAGGGTTGCCATGGGTCTGCTGAAATATTCTTGGTAAGTCGAGTAAGCATTACATAGAAGGGCTATTCGGTAGTCTGACCCCATACACAAGGAAGTGTTTGGCATCACGAGATGCTGGAGGAACTCGTGATGAGCTTTGAGAGCTGTTGGAATAGGCCGATGAATATTTGCATGCTCCAGCTGAGCCTTTTTCAATAGATGAATCCAAATGCAGGTGATTGCCATCTGATGAGTGCAGAGGGCTTGATTGTAATCTGGAACGGGCAGAGGTTCTTTCTCTGGATAGAGGAGGTCATAGAGTTTGAGGACCGGGAGAAAATTGGCCAGTGGGTTTCTCTGAATACTTCCCGAGATGAATTGTAGCAAAACCCACATCAGGTGATCCCTTCCTTTCTTCAAGTCTCTAGCTGCTAGTTTCTCGTGAATTGCCATGACAATATTTGGGAAGGAGGCAAATTGAAAGAGTATGAAGTAGATTAGCTGCGAGGATAGGTGCAGCCAGACCCAGTGGTTCGCAACTGTCCCATCGACTCCTTCAGTTTGGACTGTGTCATTCTCAGATCTCTCCATAGCTAGGATAACAAGTTCAACCATTTGCTCTTCCAGAGCTATGCAACGCTGCTTATGTTGCTTCTGGAGGCCCAACATTGAGCAGACCATATCTCTGGAGTAGGGTTGTTCTAGGACGTAACGCAGTAGTTCGGTCTGGGGTTTGAGGAGTTCAGCGTCGTATGGAAGACTTCCTTTAAGTGAAAATTTCAGGCTCGTTGGGTCCAAGAGCCAGGGGTTTATCTGGTGATCGGCGTAGCCAGTGTGCTCTACTACTGGGAGCATCTTTGAGTGGCCTATTTTAGAGACCATTTGCGCCACTGGACGAAAACTCTCGACGAAGCTTGATAGCAGAAATGCCAACTTCCAGTGGGGCCAGTTTTTATTTTCGGGGTAGACTTTTTGGATCTCAGTGATTATGAAGTAGCTGGGGAGGAGACAATTACTTCTGTCGAAGATATTCTCGAATACGTACTCAAGGGCTTTTAGTTGAGGCTGAACTGAGGCGTTCAGTCGAATTGGAATCGTTTGGGCTTTCTCTATACAGCCTCGCATTATCTCGCGGACACCTTTGTACTCGACACCACCGGTTATTCGACGAATTAGACCGAAACATTCTACCCAGAAGTCTTGGAGGTCGTAGATCAGTTTATCACAGCTTAGAATTGCTTCACATACCATTCTGAAACAAGGGAGAGGACGTAGTTTTAGGGGCTAATTAACATTTTATAAATCGTTGAGATGTAATTTTTGGAAGAATTAAACTCTTTCCATTAATGCGATTTGAGGGAAAAATTCGTTAAGGATGGAATTGCACCAAACATTCTATGCATGATTGGCTAACAATTAACATTAATTATTGTGTACACTCAAACAATATTCCAGTGAGCCAAGTGGTCGACAACACGTTGTCAACGAGTTGCCGATGCCCTCTCTCTAAATCCTACAGAAGCTGCCGATGGATCGCCTCCGCGTGGAGCATTCATTAATGCTGTTAAGAACGTTCAAGTTAATGTGCAACGGAATCGGGTTTAGATGGAACATTAATGATCAGATACTAATTAGAGATTCAAGTATATTCTAGGGCATTTTAATAGATTCAATTATGACATTGGCAACTGGGATTTGTTTATGCTAATCTTCAAAAATACTTCAAATTCAATTTATCGAAATTAATTATGCAATAAAATGTTCTGTGTTGTTTCAATGTTTCAATAAATTTCCAATGACCTCCAGTAAGAGTTTTTTCTCAGTTTTACCTCGCAGGTAAGATGTTACCAGTCACTAGACCCTCCAGGAGCCCCAGTAACATCTGCAGTCGTCGGTGATTGGTCATCCCTGCTGCTAGAACGAGGAAATGCTTGACAGCTGCTTCCTGCTGGTCGGCAGGCAGCTTCCCCATGGCTACATTCAATGCTGTCTGCCATGATTTTATCTTCGCAAGGTCGTTGTCTAAATTGTGAACGAGAACACAGCTGAAGGCTTCCTCGATAGCCTCTACTTTCTGAACCGTGCAAACAATAATTTCTCGTTGATAATTCTTCGCAAATAATCATGACTTATTGCTAATCGATGAATTAATCAGGGATCTTACCAGAATATCATTTACGATGGTCGATATTTGTGTTTCTCCACTCATTTTCTGGCCTTTTTGAACTGACGAAAGATTGATGTAAACACTCTAATAGGTTATGTGCTTTTTTGGTTATTTTTTCACTCCACATGCCCTAATTAGACACTCAAGCCCACGTTACAGTCCCAAGAGACGATATCTCATCAGTAATCCATTATTCTTTATCTGAATAGATGAATAAATTCACTAAAACTAGTCGTAAACAGCCGACGCTGTCACAGCCAAACCGCACGAGTCAAAGACACTTGCGGAATGAAAAAAGGAGATTGACTCGATTGGTAAAATGGGAATCTTGAGACATCAGCTGACGTGACACTACATACGTACCGCCCATGAAATAATAAATAATATAAGTTCAATTGTTAGATATATAATCCTCGAATCGTTTTATTATGAAATGGCATCGACGAGTGTTAAAAACCCAAATTCTTCCCTTGTGAAACGAGTGAATAAACTTCTGGAGTCCAGGCCTGAAAATGATAAGGTAAGGAAACCTAGGAAAAGGTCAATGTGTTTTTAGTCAACGATGATAAATGCATAACTTTAGTCTCATTGTGAAGCCTGGAGAAATATGTTGATGTTGGAAAAAAATTGCTTTCTTTCACTCTGCCAATCTTGAGTTATTGACGATTGAAATTAGCCCATTTTACTCCTAAACCACTCAGTGTATCCTTCCAACAATTAAGGAAATGATTGGGTTCGATTCTGGGAAA
Organism: Psyttalia lounsburyi; assembly: GCA_030522865.1. Classification (NCBI taxonomy): domain Eukaryota; kingdom Metazoa; phylum Arthropoda; class Insecta; order Hymenoptera; family Braconidae; genus Psyttalia; species Psyttalia lounsburyi. Next base: position 51,168 of record JAPYZN010000463.1, on the reverse strand, counting down.
ATCATAAGAAAATCATCGTTGAGTGGGTCAACGTTTAATTCCTGCATTAATACCATAATCAGAACTATTTTTTCCATAGAAAAAAATGGTTTTTAGTATTTCTCGACAAAATCTTCTAGGATACCCTCGAGGCTCTGAAGGAGCTCTCCACATTTTTCACCGAGAATACCCTAAACAACCGTCGAAATCTGCGCAGTAAAATAGAGAGAAGGAGTCTCACAATAAATGAAGAATTCCTCTCAGCCTTCAGAGAAGTCAAATCCACCCTGGACGATATTCACCGAGACGTCTTGGGGATGAACAACTCGATCCAATCGATGACAAGTCGTTTGCAAGCCACGAAGACCCAGACCCTCAGCCTCATAGATCGAACAACGAAACTCCAGAACGAGAGTAAAAAACTGTCGATGCAGAGTGAAGTGGCAAGGGCGTTTATCAGGACATTCGAGCTTTCGAGGCACGAGATCTCGATCCTACATGGACAGACGAGAGAAGAGCCCATTACTGAGGAGTTCTTCGAGGTTATCAATCGTCTCCAGACGATTCACAGCAGCTGCAGGATCCTCATGCAGTCTGGCTACCAGACCCTTGGACTTGACGTCATGCAGAGGATGACATTGCTCCAAGAAGCGGCACTAGAGAGACTCTACAGATGGACGCAGAACCAGTGCCGACATATTGAGCACGATCACTTCGCTCCTCTGTTGATCAAGGGAATGTGCAAGCTCCAGGATCGACTTGGCTCGTGGGATTATAACACTCGCCTTCGGCTCGTGTTACAACCTCCCACGAGCCAAAAACACCATTACGCACATGTTGCATAATATACTATTAGATTTTAGGAGAATAAGTCAAATTAAAGATGTTTGCGAGGGAATGCCTTAAAAACTATTTTACAGCCCAGAAAATTGCTTGCTTGGCTCACGACCCTATATTATCTCTGTTTTATTCCAGGTATGTAGGAGATATGCTCGCCTGGCTGCATCAGGCAATCCCCGTTGAGAAGGAGAACATTCTGACGCTTTTGAAGGCATGCGATAAGACTGGTAATTTTGGTCGATCAATTATTTACGAAGATCTTGATAATTCATTCACTCATCAATCCATGCTCTTCATTCATTTGCCCATTGGATTGTCTAGATATCTCAGACCAAGTGAAACATGCCCTTGGAAATATCACAGAGGGCCTCTGTCATCCCCTGAAATCCCGAATCGAGCATATACTGGATCTAGAGGCACCTGCCACTGTGCTATACTCTGTAATGTCGCTCATTCGATATTACCTTGGCATTCTTTCTGATATAATATCGGAGAGTGTTCTAGTGAATACTCTCAGTGAACTGCTGGAGCTCAGTGAGCGGAGTTTCAATGCCAGACTCCAGAAAGAAACTCGCACTGCACTTGGAGATCGCGCTGAGCCTCCTGGGCAGGATCTCGTACCTGCTGCCTCGGTTTCTAGGCTTCTGAGCCTTCTAAGTGATGTTTTGTCGGTTGCACTGATTGTCACTGGGGACGACAGAGAAAGGGACATTCAGAGGGTGAGAAAAATAGAATTTAATAGTATCTATAGATGAAAAGAATATGAAATTGCCCATAAAAGAAAATTTAAAGAATTTAGACATAATTATTGTAGTTTTATAATTAGGATTCATTTTACAGAAACTGTTTTCCTCACCATTTTACTCGTTTATAATGTTTTGGCCATTGATTTGTGAATTTATTGTTTAGATTGTTTCATACATAATTGATCCGCTACTCCAAGAAGTCGATGAGACTGCAACGAGACTTCCAGCAGTGGATATGGCAGTTTACCTGCTGAATTGCCTTCATCAAATTCACTCAACGTTATCCCTCTATGAATACATGGATCAGAGGCTTGAGAGACTTCAGGCCCAGTCTGATGCACAAATTGACACTCTCACATCTGAATTGGCGAGTTCTCTGGTGGCAAATCTCAACCTGGGTCCCATCTATACTATTCTCCAGGGCAGGGAGCACGGCCCCCTCTCCGCAATCCCCGGAATGGATCCTGTTAGTGTGAAGGAATTCACTGTGAGTTAGAAATTCTGCTTTTTGGGGCTCATGAGCACTCAATGACTTCTTATTCATTTATTTATTTATTTTCTTTTTATCAGAATAAATTGGAGTCGTTTCTTCTGATGTCCGATGCCTTTCTCCTTCCCCAAATAAGTCTCCTTCAAAATAGCAATCATCGGTCGACAGCCCTGAAGAGATCTTTTCAAGTTATCGGAGCAATTTATAAACAACTTTATGAGGCCTGTCATGATCCCAAAAATCAGTATCAAAATCCAGCTGGATTGTTTGTGAGAACACCAGAGGATCTGCTCGACAAACTTGTATCTCAATAAAATATTCATTCAATTTTTTTAATCCTATTTTATTTGTAATTGTTATTGCTAATAGGCTATTATCGTTTGGGGTTTCCATGCCAGTACCTCGACAAAGACCAAAAGCTGGAGAGCCGTAAGCATTTCCTTTAGTATTTTTCTAGATAATATGAGAGGGATTTGATGACTTATTCATATTTTTCAGAGCTATGTACCAGGAAATCGATCCCTATCCCATTCTTCCGCCAGTTTATAATTTACTCCGTTATTTCTTCAGCTTTAAATATTCCCAACACCTCGAATTCAAATATTCCCGGTATGTAGGATTTATCGATGAAAATATCTCGATCACCCGCTTCCCCCAGCCGTCACATTCTCCGGATTGGTCGTTCCGTCACGTGGGAGTCTACGGGAGTGAATGCAGAATTCCCGATTGGCCGATGTAATTCTCTTTGCCGTCAGTAAGCCGTCCAGAGCGGTGGAATGCGGTTCTGTCTTAGCATTTCCCGTGACTTCCCAAACGTGTGTTGACCGCTCGAGAAGGCGCTCGTATCCTTCCCAAGTCCCGAACAATCAAAACAGCACCCCAGGATTGCCGGTTCCTCGATCAAGTGGAAAAGAAAAAATCAAAGTTGTCAACAAAACAAATATCCAAAGGACCAAGTGGAGTCCGAGGGGTGCGCGCCAGTGCCACTGGATACACAAGGCAGGTGAAATCCCGATAAAACAGAGACACGAGTGCCTCCAAAAGATCCCCAGTTATGTTTCCCCCAGTGACAATTGAAGTTATTATCCGGGTAATCGCGAGTTAACGAACGATGAGCAAGTTGTATTGCTGCACAAAGGACGGATAGAAAGTCGTCGGTGAAGAGTTAAAGCAGTGGGCAAGATGGCGGAGTCGAGCTATTATCAGGTGAGTCCATGGTTAGATCTCAATTCTCCTCGATATCCACTGAAAACTCGGCATTTCCATTATCTATGATGCGCTGTCCCCCCCCGAAAACCAATGAATTATCACTTCGATCGGGTTCTTCAGTCTCCAGTTACAAAGGCCTGGGCACTTTATCAGTCGTACTTTAACGGATGTACGAGTCAAATGTACACTTGCCTCCTCCTCCTCACTCGCCCCTCTCCCCACCCTATTAGTTTCATCATTCTTTTGGTCTCTCGTAACGTATTCAATCCACTCCTCACCTCCTCCTCCTCTCCTTTTTTCATCGTCTCGTCTGCTTGGCTTGCTTCCTCTCGAGAATTGTCTGGGGGCTTTGTAAAACCCATCGGAGGATTCAAACAGCCTCGAAATTTTCGCTCGACTGGCCGATGCACTCGTTTGATGGATCACCATAGAGATGGGTGGGGGCTAATTGAGAGGATGAGCTAATTGTTCACTAACATTTGGGTGAGACGATGGAAATACTGGGGGAGAGGCTTCATTTTGTTTTTGTTTTATTTTGGTTTGATAAGTTGGGGTGAGGGGTATGCTGTGTTGAATTATCAATGTTTATCAATGTTTTTTCGGCAGGGAAGAATGATCTCGTTTTATTGAGTTATTGGGAATTGGATCATTAGGGTCATTAATTTTTATGGACGATTGATAGTAATTGGTTTTCTTGCTTCTTTTGTACCTTGAAAGATATTGATAAAATGTGGTCATTGAGACAAATCACATAATTTGTTTATTATGGGAAAATTACTTACTAATGAGGAGAAATGATTCATTCTATCCATCTCTTCAAAATCTCTGCAATATTTATCCAAATGAAAGAGGAATGAATAATGACGTCTCGTTTTCCTCATTCCTCTATTCATCCAAACGTACTAGAAAAATTAAGGGGAAATAGTCAATTTCACTGGAGACGACTAGCTAAACAAAAATAAGGAATGAAAATGCTCGTTAATAACTGGTGTCGAGTTCAAGTGATGATGACAAAACATCCAATTGCATCTGTTAGGCCTTTGATATGAGGATGTGACTAATTTTCAGAATGACTATTCGAGACAACCAGTTCTTGCTGAACTGTCCCACAAGTACGGAGTCTCGGTTAATGATCAACCACTACCTGCCAGACTAGATGAGCTGCGTGAGCATATTAGGAGGGAAATTCGTAAAGAATTAAAGATCAAGGCTGGCGCTGAGAAATTGAGAGAAGTTGCAACTGACAGAAAAGCCTTGTCTGACGTTGCAATGATTGTTAAGAAGGCGAATAGTAAATTGAATGAGTTGCAGGCGGAATTGCAGCAGCTCGAGAGCCAAATAATTCTCACTCAGGGCCAGCCCCAGTCCCCCCAGCGAGATTATTCCAATGGCCAAGGTGAATTGTTTGTTTTCATTGTTAATCCGTTGAAATCAATTTCGATTCTAATTTTCCACGCAATTTGGAACTTATGATTTTACAGATACACCTTTGTCGCCCATGGACTCGTCATCACCGAGCCAGGAGGGCCTCATCACTGATTTGAGAATAATGACTCTGGAGAAACAGCTTAATATCGAGCTTAAGGTGAAACAAGGCGCCGAGAACATGATTCAGAGTTTGACGAGTGGTCATAGGGACAAAAAATTACTTCAAGAGGCGCAGCAGATGCTCGACGATTCAAGAGCTAAGATTGAGTTTCTCAGGATGAGGATTATGAAGGTTAGACAGGCGAGACAGCAGCAGCATGCCCGAGGCGATGCGCCACTTTCCAATGGCGAGTCCACCACTGGCAAAGGTAACACATTTCCCCGTTTCCAGCGGTTCCAATGGTTTTTTTTTGTAGATGTGGAGGTAATAATGGTAAATTTGTTCTCAAAAAATTCTCAGTTAATTAGCACTAGCGGTGACAGAGAAAAATACATGGAAGGAAGAAAATTATCAACTATTTTCACTCAATTCTTAAATTAATGGTTATTCAAGGGTCATTAATTTGAAGCTCCGAAAATAGGAGAAAAAAGCCTGAACTGTGCACACACATACATACAGACATTTTGTGAAAACTGATTTTTTGACTGTTTTCATCACACGGGTCATTACATTTCTAGGCATTTTCAATGAAAATTAGAAACTCGAAAAAAAAAACGCGATTACAGAGCTGCCATTCGGAAGCAAAAATCAATTCATTGAATCAATTCATTGAAGAATTTTATGCAATTGATTTACAGATAAATATGAACCGAGTTTAGAGCTAGCCCTAGAGGAGAGGGTCGAAGAGCTGAGACATCGGCTGAGAATTGAGGCAGCTGTGGTTGAGGGAGCGAAAAATGTTATACGACTGCTCCAGTCTGCTAAAGTTGCGGATAAAAAGGCTCTTACTGAGGTAAGTGATGAATAATTGGCAGGAATTATGGAGAAGGATGATCGTTCAATAGACCTTCTCGTTAGCAATGTTCCCTGATTTTTAGACATTTCTTTGTGTTTTTTTTTCAATTTGTAGGAAATTGCAACAAGACTTTTACGAAATCTTTCTGAAGCCAGAAAAAGTTCAGAATGTTATTTTAGAAAGTCACTGAAGAAACGTGTTTCTCCATAAACTATCAACAAATTTTTAATACTTCATAAATTACTTCATTCCTCATTCAACAATATCAATTTCTTATCATTATCAGTCGTGCTTATGGCACGTGTGCATGCCACATTAAACTCCATCTTTATCTCTAAATTAAACATCCTAAATAAACAATTTGTCATTCTGGCTTTACGAATGAAATAATTCGATATTCTTAGAGTCTCCAAAAAAAACTACTCCCAACAAAACAATGATTCACAATTCCCCCAAGTAAAACCCAAAATTCTTGATTCGAGGCCAAAAAAATCCTCAATCAATGAATCAAAACAATGCCCTTGCCTGAATCATCGTGACCGTTCAATTGATATTGTCATCAGGGTCACGAAATCGACGTACGTAATTGAGAGCAAAGTGAGTCGTTAGGTGAAAATGTGTGTCACGAGTGGTGTTGATTGATTGCAGGCGCAGGCCAGTTTATCCGAGTCAAGTCGAAAGTTGGATTTACTGAGAATGTCCCTAGACATGAGGAGGCAGGAATTGCCAGCGGACAGTGCCACTGCTGCGCAATTAAAGAGAGAATTGGCGAGTGTGCAATCAGCGAGTCCAGTACCAGTGACATATACCTCGTTGCAGCCGTTTCGAGGACCACTCGAGGGTCGAGCCACAGTACCAATTTCAGTGTCGAGGTGTGCCGCTGTTACTGGCCAACTCGAGGTGAGATTAATGGGTTGTCAGGACCTCGCCGAAGAGGTGCCTGGAAGAACGAGAAGAGAGCATCATCCAGCAAGTCCTGATCTCCGAAGTTTCGTTAAAGGAGTCACTGGACGCAGTTCGAGCAAATCTTACAGCGTCAAGGATGAGACTAGTAATGATATTATGGCAGTTATTAAGCTTGATAATCAGACTGTTGCCCAGACGAGTTGGCGGCCGTGCTCACAACAAGCCTGGGACCAGAGATTTTCCATTGAGCTGGATAAATCAAGGGAATTGGAGATTGGAATCTACTGGAAGGACTGGCGATCTCTCTGTGCTGTCAAGTTCCTTCGGTTGGAGGAGTTCATTGATGATGTAAGACATGGAATGGCTCTGCAGCTAGAGCCCCAGGGGCTACTCTTCGCTGAGATTAGATTCCTGAACCCCATGATCTCGAGGAAACCCAAGCTCCAGAGGCAGAGGAAGATTTTCAAGCAGCAGGCGAAGAACTTCCCCAGGGCCAATCAAATGAACATCAACGTCGCCACATGGGGGAGATTGCTGAAGAGGTCTGCACCCTCTTTGCATAGTAATAGGAATTCAGAGAGTCCCCCTTCTGGGGGTCAATCCATGCAGCTTGTGTTTGACTCCTCTTTGGAAGATAAACCCGAGACTCCCGGCGAGATTCCGGATCCTGACAAGGGAGGACTCAGTGGCGCGAGGCCTTTGGGAATGTCTGCGTCCAGTGGTAGCTTAGCCCCTCAGAGCCATCCTCCACCACCGCCCAGTGCTCCACCACCACCACCTCCTACTGTATCGATCTCTAAGAAGGCTTCCATGATCTCTGTACCACCACCACCTCCACCCAAGCTCGATCAAGAGGTGAGTGACTGTTTTTATTTGTTGATTGGATCTATTTGGATGTTGCTCGTACACCACATCATTTCCTTTTGTATATTCTGTATTATTTTGAGATTGTCTAGGGGTGAGTAGGATCAAATAAACTCTTCATTTTTTTCTCCAAATAAGAGGTTCTAGAAGAGAAATTTTGAAGTTATATAAATTGAGAATTTTAGCAAACACATACTCTTCGCATTTTGTAATAACTGTAGATAGTTCAATCGATAAATTTATTGTAGACCTGTAAATATATTTAAAAAATGAAGTGTTAATTTTCTCAGACTCCTCTATCCCCTCAATTCGAATCTCCCAAGAGTGTATAATTATTGAATGCAAGAAGCCATTCGCTTCGCGGTGATGGTGGTGATGGTGGTAGTTTATCTAAATTATCCTCGTTGAGACTCATTAACTCCTTAACGCCGTTACACAAAATTAAAAATAAAATAATTATTCTTAACGAAATTCTAACAATTCAATTGGTCGGCATTAAAGGGTTGAATATTTAGAATCGACGTATACCACCAGAGAGCCCCCCACAACAAATCGTAAAATTCACAGTTGAAGCACAGGAAATGCTAAAGTAGATAGATATGTAGTTGCAGAGTGCACTTAAGGAGTTTGATTTCCTGCACAACGAGGACAAGGCGGGGGCGAGCTTGAGGCCCCTTGTGACGGAGCCCCGTCCAGTGCTGATAGCCCCACCCTCACCACGCACCCCCTCACCCCAACCTGTCGTCGAGTTCCCCGAGGATGAGGTAGATTAAACTGTTGAGGGAGAACAGATCAAAGAGATCGGAAAATGTGAAATAATTTTTTGTATCGAAAAAGTGCTAACAAACGAGGGATAACTAGCATTCCAGAATTTAAAAAAATACATTTTTCATGTTGTAACGATGATGTAACAGGCCTCAGCAATTTTGGGGTAGAATCAATGAGCATTATCTTAAAGTTTTAATTATGCCGATGGGTTAGTTAAATTATTCAGAAACTCAAAATGTCCACAAGTGTAAGTTTGTCCGGCTGGAAGGCCTATATTATTGGGAATTACTTTACAATTACTGAGGAAAATTCATGGAGACCATCTTTACAATATTGAATCATAGAGAACTGGCATTACTGAGTAGTCTGCGTTAACAACTAAAGTCTGTTGAATTCACTAACTTTATTTGCAACAAAAAACCCTTTTGCAACAGTGGAACGGCTTTTGTAATTATTTTTACGACGGACCAGTGACTCTGGATCAAAGGAAGTCGATGTAAAAACAGTTGGGGCCACATGCATGAGTACTTTTGCATCGGTTTATTGGGATTGTGCACTCGAGCGGGGAAAACCTGGTGATGGGCTTTGTTGTTTGTACATATGAATTTGGATTATGTATTTTAGCGTTAACAGGGTGAGACGAATTTAACAAAAGTGATGAAAAATGGGCAGGGGTAATTACTTGTGACATTTCGAGGACAAATCGAAAAGAATTTTCAGTAAATCTTTTAAATTTAGTGGGTGAACACATTTTAATATGTCTGGGAATGGAAACATTTTTATTCTGAATTTATTGAGAAGCATATTCAAGAGAATTTCAAATTGAAGAATCCAGAGTTTTTAAATTATAATAAATATTCATAAGAAGTTGAATTTTCATTTCTCTGATATATTTTTAAATTCTGTAAAATCTATTAATTTCTGAGTTATCAAAATTCGTGGAATTTTCAAAAATATTGAACTCTAGAATTTTTTTTTCTCGAACATGCGGTGGACAAATGTCTCAAGAGTAGTTACCTCCTGATCAAGTGTGAGTGATTATAACTGTAAGGGCACGTGTGATTGTCTCCATCGCGAGCTGTTGGGGGATTGATAATTCCATAAACGAAGTGTTGGATTGCTCAGGTGGTGTACGAGGCGCCCTCGAGACCCCTGCAGTACAGGGACAGTGCGTATGAGTCTAGGAGGCACTCGCAGATGACTGGAATGGCTCTGGAGAACTTTAGACTTCTTTCTGTACTCGGTCGCGGACACTTTGGAAAAGTCATTCTCTCGCAGTATAGAAATACTGGGGAATACTTCGCTATCAAGGCATTGAAAAAGGGAGACATCATCGCTAGGGACGAGGTCGAGAGCTTACTATCAGAGAAGAGGATATTCGAGGTTGCTAATGCTACGAGACATCCGTTCCTCGTCAACTTGTTCGCATGTTTCCAGACTGAGGTATAAATTTTTGATGATTCAATTCCATGCACCCGAATAGAAATTCTATATTATCATTTGCGATATTCGCATTTCAATTTTGATACTTAAAAAAGATGACAAATTTGACGATTGCAATGCCTCGGTTCAGAAGTAAAAAGGCTGAGAAAATTTAATTGTTCTCTATTTTTCAATTTCTTTCAGGCTCACGTATGTTTTGTCATGGAATACGCTGCTGGTGGTGACTTGATGATGCACATACATGCCGACGTCTTCGGCGAGTCACGAGCAGTCTTCTACTCAGCTTGTGTCGTTCTAGGTCTCCAATATCTACACGAAAGTCGCATAATCTATAGGTAATGTAAAATTCCTTGACATTGTTATTATTTCAACATGTACGCCTTTTGTTGGAGGGAATTTAATGGGCTCTCAACGCTTTCAGAGATTTGAAGCTTGATAATTTACTGCTGGATACAGAGGGTTACGTTAAGATAGCAGATTTTGGGCTCTGCAAGGAGGGAATGGGCTTTGGCGACAGAACCGGCACATTCTGTGGGACACCTGAGTTCCTTGCCCCGGAGGTTCTCACGGAAACCTCGTACACGAGAGCTGTGGACTGGTGGGGATTGGGAGTGCTCATATTCGAAATGCTTGTTGGAGAGGTGAGAATTGTGGAATTGCAGAAAATAGATAATTTATTCGGAAATATTATTGCTAAAAGTAGAACAAAAAAATAGAATAATTTAGAAAATGGAAGAATTACTGTTTCCCCATATTTTTTATGACTTTGTTTTTTATTTTAGTCTCCATTCCCCGGAGATGATGAGGAGGAAGTTTTCGATTCAATTGTCAACGACGAAGTGCGTTATCCGAAGTTCCTCTCACTGGAGGCCATAGCGATCATGAGAAGGGTAATTAGCCATTTGTGAAACCAATGCAAAATCTAACATCGTTTTGGAATTGCAAATTGATGAAAATTCTTGTTATTAAAATTTCGTGTCAACAGCTACTCAGGAAGAACCCAGACAGAAGACTGGGTAGTAGTGAGAGAGATGCTGAGGATGTGAAGAAACAGGCATTCTTTAGACACATATCATGGGAGGATCTCTTGCTGCGACGTGTGAAACCTCCGTTTGTTCCAGTAATTGTGAGTATCTCATGACGAAGTTGCTTTCTTCCGGAGAACAGTCTTATATCAAGTATAATTCTGCTGGATATTTTTAATTTTTAATTTGTTGACGAAGAGTTATAATTAATTAGTGTCGTATAAATTAATTTTTGCAAATTTACCTTTGCTTTACATTTTCGCGGATAGATACTGGATTGGTTGAAAAAAAACCCAAAAATTATAAAAGTGATCAATTTTTTCGCCGAAGAAACAAATTTGAAATGCTCAGTTCCTCTAATTTTTCCTCCAGCACTCTGTGGAAGATGTCAGTAATTTCGACGAAGAGTTCACGTCGGAAAAGCCCCATCTGACTCCTGCCAAAGATCCCCGGCCCCTCAGCGACCTAGAGCAGGGTCTCTTCCGGGACTTTACATACATGGCCGATTGGTGCTAACAAATCCAACAAATTCCACAAAAAAAAATGCAAAAAGAAAAAAATACTCGATCCAATGTGAGATGAATCCCCGAACAATAGATTCACTGTTGGGGCGAGGAGTGGGTGGTCCCGCCGAATGAGAGAAAGATAGGAAATAGTGGAGTAAAAAAGACGAGGGGAATTAAACCAGACTGACGGGACAAAGCAGACATTTACTGGCTTATCCCGAGGTCAGTTGGTCACTCGATTTTGTATATTTTTAAAAAGGAAAAAAATATCATTTTAATCATATTCAGGCGAATTATGCAATGTAATTCACAGTGGCTTGAATGCTTAAGAGTTGAGTGGATTATTTATCATGAAGATTTATTATTAATTAGTATCATCGTTTCTACATGCTTATTATTTACGAGAGAAACTCGAGAGTTTCAGTCGGTATAACGACAGATTAATTGTTTTGAAGTACAGAGTCACACTCTAAGCAGGATTTCACCTCTTGTGGGGCTTTCAAATTGTCAACTTTGGGGCCTGAATGTGCAAATAATTTCATCGATTTATTGGGTATTTACGCTCACTTTGTCGAACAAATTCAAGATAAGGCGGTTTCTAAAAAAAAAATTTTTAATTGATTCATAATAAATCGTGGAGGAGAAAATACATAATCAAATCAACTTTTTTGAATGGAATTTACTATAGAAAATGTAGTATCAGTGGAATAATGCTTTTTACGCAGGGCAACTACGTGGTATTTTTGTGAGATTTTTCCTTTTTCAGTGAATATTATAAAAATAACCACTTGTGATATAAAAAAAAACTGGTAATTGAGAGATAATCCAGTAGCCTTAAATAAAATTCTATATACTTTTTTTTGGATATATCTGTATTTTTTTTGTAGGGGAAATTTGTTTTTGTACGTTGACTTGATGCATCGGGATTCGGTGCCAGACAGGGGTCATGTGAAATTGTGAGGATTCATTTATTTTTAATTCTTTTTTCTCTCTCGTGTAATCGTATTATACTCAAAGTGGCCTTAGCAGCTTTACAGAAAAGAAGGAAATGAGAATGTGTTTTCGAACGGGTTTTTTTGTAGCATATGTGAATTTTTTCCTAGGCGCGCACTGGATTTCTATTGACGTCAGACGGTGGTTACGTAGCTATTCACTTTTTTTCGTGTCTGAACAATGGGAAAGCGGATGTCCGGCCTATTTTGCATGAATCATTGGAACTATTCATCTGGGAATTCGTGAGGTCTAATTATCAATGGCGTATTGTAAGGGCGATAGAATCAAAAAAATCAATCAGGGTAATTTTGTCAGCATATTTTTTGACTTTGATATGAAACTTTACTTGTCAGTGTGTGAATGGAGGGGGCATTTTTTTATGAATCGTCCAATGCGTCCAGCCGGCGTCTACCTCACGAGAATCAATCGATGAGCTTTCGTGTTATCATTAATTTTTTTTTTCGCATTCGTTTTGATCTTTAACGAATTGATTCATTCGTTAATTCTGTCCATTTATCGATTGTATACTATTTCAATTAACAATTATATATAGTTATACACACGTGCTGTAAATCATAATTAATATACGAGAGTAAATACTAACAAATTGTAAGATAACATTTTTTTTCGAATTAATTGTAATGAAAATTTGTAAGATGAAGTGAAATGAAACAATATCAAAATATTAATGGTAGTGATGAAAATATTGACGTGGAGTTTTATTGTTGGAACCTTGTGTATATTTTCCAGGGTGTTCTAGATTTTCCTCTTCGTTTCTGGAACATCTGTGCTGATTTATGGAAAGTGGAATTGATTGTAGCAATTGTTTTATGGAATTTTACGGTCATTTTGATGTGTTGGAGATTTTATTCAGTTGCTGCTTCATCCTGTGCACTCTCTGCTTTGAGCTTAGCCATGTCGTACAAGTTTCGACTATTTTTATGCAATTCTCGAGTCAATTCTATCCTCTTTGTACTTAATAATCGAGTTTCGTTGTGCTCTTGGGGTGCCAGGGGCTTTGTTAATCCTGAATTTACCGCGTGGAACATACTCATACCATCGCCAGTCTTTGAAACGAGTGTGAAGCTGTTGGACCACAAGGGAACAATGAATTTTGATTTATTGATGATTTTTTTATTTTCAAAGGGGATCGAATTTTATTTTTTTCTACTCTAATAATCCAGGAATTGAATTCTTTGAAATTCATAAAATCCATTTTAGTCAAGTAAATATATGAGTGCATCAATTCATTTATGGGTAAATAAATAAATAACGAAAATAATAAATTTTGGTCATTTTTAAAGAATCGAGTGACAAATTCTATTGAATTCAAATGGTCTATTTCTCTGGGTGGAGTTTATTTACCGCTCAATGTTGAGTTGTTTCTGAATACTCTCTATGTCCTGAAGCTTTATGGAATATTTAACAGCCCATGGTACGTAAATATCCACCTCAGAATTTTTGGTTTTCTTAGCCTCAAGATAAATCAAGTCCAGTGCTGGCTCGTACTTGTACTCGACGTCCCAAAGTTTTCGTTCTATACTTGTCAAAGTATTCAGAATTTGTCAGAATTTATTAATGAAAAAATACAGTTTTTCTACGCATTTGAAACTAGACATATAAAATGAAAATTATTATTTAATTTCAAACATCAAAACTCGGATTTACCCTCCATATTTTGTTTTCTCATATTTACCCTCGCATAATTCAATGTAGACATGAAATGCAGTCGTTATTTTTACATCGTCCTTACAGCCCAGCTCATAAATTTTGTAATACTGCAGACAAAAAAATTATTTAACAATTATTCGAATGTCGCGGGCAATGGCGCCCTCTGGTATCGAAACATTCGACGACGGTACATTCCATCTCGATGTTGTGTGACCACAGACCCGGGACAGAGTGTTTATTTTGTTTTGATCCCGTATAATTCAAGGTAAATGGTTACAATTCGTTCTAAGGTGTTTACTAAGTGCCTAAGTTATTGATAAATATGAAATTGTGGTTTACACTCACACTTGGATGACAAACGTCGTACATTTTCGTAGAACAGTGAGAAGCGTTGGACAGGACGACTCGTAATTGAAACACACCGGAGGAGTCAGGCAAAAACACGAGTCATACCAACATAACGTACGACATCATGTAAATGGAAAATAAACCGGTAAGTACTGAAACGTACTTTACAACAATAATGTCAGTAATGAACCGGATGGCGATTCTTGGTTAGAAAACTTTTCAATCGTCCGATTTAGTCAAAATTTTTTCAGCAGCAAAGTTAACCTTCCCCATTCCCTCTTAGACTCTGAATAAATAAACAATAATTGAAAGTCAGATGAAATAATAAGAGAATTAACAACATGATGGAGACATTATTTAATTCATATAATTTATTTTGACTTTGATTAAAATAAAATAACGTTTTTAAATATATAATACACAGGAGATTACAGTTTGATTTACACAGTATATTCTCAAATAACTCTAGAACAAAAGAAAAACAAAAGAAATGATAAAGTTAAGCATAATTAATCTACATTAAGGAATGATTCACCTAATGCCAATGGTTTTCACCAACGAATGTCCATTCGTAAAATACGCGCATTAATATCTCAATAAAGTGACACGAATGTATTCCTCGGTTACATTACGATATACATCATTACCTCATAATAATTATTTACGAGCGATAGCATTAAAATTTCATCTTGAATAATACCGCGTAATGCATTTTCATGATTTATCGTACAAATGGAACGGAGAGTATCTTGAACCTTCCCTTGAACATAAAAACATTTATTTTATGTTCCTTGGGACTTGTTAATTGTTATTCGATACAAATTGATTGGGCATATCCATAAAAACATCGTTAGTTTTAGTCAACATTCTAGGAGATTGATTTTAGGACGTCTGCCAGACTATTATTCCAATGAGAATTGAGAGAGCAACAGCACCAACTATCACCAGAATGCACTTCTTTTTTCGTAATTTGTTCTGATAAGTTGCGGCTGTTCTGAGTTGTTGGCCTCCCTCACTCACGAACACTTCCGTTCGTTCGACAGAGGCTTCGATTGAATCGATAACTTCTCCTTGATCATGAACCAGAGCACCTAGGTCCTTGAAGATCTGATTTACATCGTTGATGTCACTCTAAAAATATACAAATACGAGGAAACTTAATTATTTCGTTGAAATTTCTCACTGAGAATATTTGAGAGGCTTTTGATAAACTAGTTCTAGGCTGTTTTTAATGTAGAAAGCATGAAGGATTGTGTGTAATCGATCAGGCCGGGACTTTTGAAACTTGCGAGAAAGTGACAGTGCAAATAATTCTCCCTCATACCTCCAGCTGACGTATACTGGCCTCTTGCTCCTCCAGCATCCGCAGGTTTTGTTCATCCTGGAGATTCTGCTGCTGCAATTGCTTCTGTGTTCTGCTGTCTTGCAGCTCAATCAGAGTCTCCTGCTTCCTCTCCCCGAACTGTATACCAACACTAGCCTTGGCCTTTCTCACCATCTCCTTCTCCTTCGATGCCGCCAGTCTCTGGATTGCCTGGAAACTGTTGAGTGCAGTCATGAACTCGTCGTGAAGCCTCTCAGTGTGCATTCGCATTTTTCTTCGCGTCTGCTCTCCAGGACTCGTCGACGAGGAGTTGCTGCCTATTGCTGTCAGATCTTTGAGATGGACGTTTGTGTCTTTTGCGAGTTGCTGGGTGTAGTGTTGGATCTGGTGTCTGGGGTCAATTGAAAATCGTTTCAAAAAGTTATTTTTTGGGAGAAGTCCCGGGAACTCAGTTAAGAAAATAATTCAGAAATTGATTCTTTCGGGATGAGAAAATAGAAAGAATTGGGGAATATTTACAGCTGATTCCTGAGCTCTTGAGAGTCTGTGGCACCTCCCAATTGGTTAACCATCTTCTGCATGGACGAAACATTCTGAGATATTTTCAGAATCGAAGTTCCAACGGTCTGTGACAGTCTCTCGAAGTCCTGCTCCCTCACTGGTCCACCATTGTGGTACGACGAAAAGCCAATATCCATGTTGAGCTGTTTATCGTCACCTTCGAGTCTATCAGGAGGAAAGAGAATATCATTTCACTTGCACCAACCATGAGCTGTTTTTTCTCTCTTTTCATTCTGCGGTTGAGCGGAAATTCGAGGAGAGCTAACAGTTTTGTCGAGGGGAAACCGTATGAGATTTATTGATGCTATTGTTGATCAATGCCAAAGTTAATCATGATTAAATTGGAATTTGGAGAAAGTCAGAAGAGTCAATGAGGTCTTTATTAATTTGCATCGGGATTTATTGGAGGCCGTTAATATTTTTTTTTCTGGAGTAGTGAATTTGTGTAGAATCTCTGTTGTTCTCATTAGATTTCATGTTTTAGAGTTTGGAGCGCAGAAAATAGATCTAAACTCACGAGTGAATACCTCCCATCGTTTTGCTCCTCTTTTCGTTCTATGATTCACCGGAATTTCAGAGATAGAATAGTGCTGAGTGAGATGCATACAAAGTATCGAATGTAGAATTGTCAAGGTTTTCTCTGGAGTATAAAATGATTTTGGAGCTATTGTTGAAGTTGATGTTAGTAGACTGCTCTCCAGATTAAAAATCTAATCTCCCAGTAACTACAATCGTTTTTTCTACCTTTAATTCTGAGATTCACAGCAAAGGTAGTTGTGTTAAGTCTTTAAAGTCTTGTAATTTTTTGGAGTAATGATTGTTGATGTCAAGATCATTTCATCCCTGTCAAAATTTAAATGAAAATAGACCTAACCTCTCACCACAATAACCACAATAATTTTCTCCCGCATTCTATTCTGTCGTACGTCGCAAATTTGATGAGATGTAATAGTTTTGTCAAATGGATGAATGGGTGGCATCGAACGTAGATTTATTGGCGTTATGAATGATCAACGGGAGGTTTCGACGTCAAACTTGATTGTAACTACAATGAAAAATTTGGTAAAATGTCGGGGAGATAATAATTTCAATGAATTGTTCTTTCTGAATTCAATTGGACCTTTTAGTCGGTGACCCTTTCGAGTTCCTAATTTTTTTGTAACAATAGATGATACTGATGTCACTTGACTACTGTCAAAAATCAAGGGAAAATGGACTCGTTCAAACAAAGTTACTCACTTCGCCAATAATCTCCAGTAATTAATAGTAAAAATAATTTAACCTTAAAGTTTTCGTCCTCCTTGGTATATCTTGTCACTTCGGGTGCATCAGAGAAGCACCAAAACTGTCGGATTAAAATCGATAGAAACGAATTTGCAAAAGGATAATATAACCACAGAAGAGAATGAGAAAAGCCAACTGTGTCGTCACGAGAATATTTTCGTACTGTGACTGACAGAGACGAAAGTTATCTAGAGACTTTAGGCTGTTGAGAGGTCTCTAGATTATTTAATCCAGTGAGAATTAGGTTGGTAAAATGGGCTGGGGGAATATTTGAAAAGGTTTAAGCGTGTGATTGTAAAAATACGATTGAAAAAAAAATTATTATAACTAATTCGCATGAATTAAAGTGAAAGGAATGAGTAGTAGTTACTGAAATTAATCATCTACGACGACAATTTCATTTCAATTAGATTCTGAAGAGTCAGTGAATACTTAGAGGTAATCTTGATGATTTCAGGGACGTGAGGATGGCCTATACTCCAACAGAAGCTTATCACCCATGACATCGTCGAGAGGTGGGGTAAGTTATTATCAATGTGTATACAGCAGAGTTCAAAAGCTTTTAACATTATCTAAAAGCATTCACTCTATTTCTGGATATTTGTTCGCATATTTGATACTCTCGTGCTCTTTATATCCCCGATAATTCCACAATGAACATAAAAATGATGATTATAACTGAGGGTATAAAAAGAGGTCGTAAGAACGCAAGGAATCCACGAATTGAAATAGCTATCGAAGACTATTTGCGTGAATCAGTAGATTTGGTCCCAGATGTGTCAGGCGAAGCGAATAGTTGTACAATGACTTACTGAGTGGGAATAATTCATGATTCGATGGAACAATAATAATTTTATTCTTTTATAATCCTCAGACTCTTGTCATTATCTCAATAATTAATCTGAAATCGTAGCAACTGTCGATAAGAGCCAATGGTTATTTCTTTGATCGCAGATTCTTACATTGCTCTAAAAATTAAAAATATCTTTATAAAAAAATCGTCAAAAAAAAATAGAGGGGCGTAAGAATCTATATGATTACTGTAATAAATACTTTATTTGAATTCAGTAGATTTGGTCACAGACGAAACAAATATTTACAGAATTATTTACAAAATCAGTGACAAGTGGAAAATAATTTGTCACTCGGTAGAAAAATAATAATTTTATTAATTCACAATGCTCAGAGGATTTTTTTTCATCATGCCAGTAATTAATCTATGATGATGATAATTGTGGATAAGAGATGCTGGTCATTTCTTTGGTCATTGAAATTGCTCATTGGTCCTCTAATTACTCTAAAGATTTGTCGTTTCTTCAGCGGAATCAGTCATCTGGAGTCTTCTTTTCTCATCAACCCCGATAAAGTAGGTTGTCACGAAGCCTTTGGGCTTCACCCAAGTTTTTCCACGGAGATTACACTTTATTCCATCCTCCTCGAGAACTGATGCCGTCTCCGTTGTCACCTGTTAATCGATAAAGAGTTGAAAATACTTGAGTTATCGCGCGGGAATTGAGCACGATGATTAATCCGATTTTATCGTGGTTTTTTTTTATGTCTTCTTGTACCTGGATTTTTCCAGGGACTCCCGTTGTGTCCATTCGGGAGGCCATATTCACTGCATCACCCCAGATATCGTACAGAGGCTTTTGGGCCCCTACTACACCCGCTGTTACTTCACCATGTGAAATTCCAATTCTTAATCTGATGGGGGAAATCATTTAATTAATTATTAATCGATATCGGACAGTTCGAGGGGATAATTCCTCGTTGGATCATTACATATTTCTTATTATCCAAAGAAGCAATGAATTACAAACTTTGAGGGAGAAATGTTATTTTCTTTCATTTTTTAAGTGTAAAAGTAATAATGATCGAAAGGAGAAAAATAGAACGTTTTAGGGAATTTGTTGAAATTTAAATGATCCTCCGGAGATGTAAAAAATACTTGAAGAACGGAAAATACTTGTAATTTTTGTGCACATTACTTGTAAGGTTTACAATTGGGAAAGGTCTCAGCATTGAGCCTGTCGAGAATCCCCAGCATTCTAACAGCGAATTGTGCCATTACTTTAACGACATGCTCGTCGCGATACTGATCCTCATTCTCGAGGGAATCTCTTCGTCTTGCTTCTAGTCCACATGCGGCCATGTACGTCGTACCTGCGATTTTGATCTTCTCAATTCGGCAGACAAAGCAGGGCTCGAATAATAATTTATCGAATTCACAGATGATCTCGTTGAGATCGACCAATATATTGCGCTCGTCAATAGAGAGATCGGTCAGTGATGCGAACATTACTGCGACGTTATCGTGCGCCTCGTGATACAGCTCGTGCTCCTCAGTGCGATTCATATTCAGATAGAAATCGGCTATTGCAGGCAAAACAATTGACTGGATTTTTCATAAACATGTTCAGAATTTAAATTGCTATTTGAATCAAGCGATTCAGCAAATGTTCTACTCATCTTGAGAATTCAATCGAATTGTTAGAAGTATTTAAAGACTTTCAATACGTTCAATAATTTTTCGCACAAAACATATGGAAATTTTGTGTGAAAGTCGTCTTCAAAAAATTCCAATTTTTCTACTTGAAATTTCATAAATAATTTTCGATTACGGAAAAAAATATTATCGTTTTGACATGATACAAAATTCAATTGATCGGAAAGGAAAAACATCATCATTTCTTTGTTAAAACAAAGTGTACTGACCCACATGCTCTGGAAGAATATTCCTCAGCAGGAGTTTATTGGCATTCCTGGTGTGAAACGCCTCATCCTGCTCCTGCGTCAACTGACGTTTCCACTGGTAATCCAATCTACTCAGGTACTCAGCTTGACGATCGATCAAATGGAGAGAAAACGTTAGAAATACTACATTGAGAATGTGCGCTATTCTTGGCTCTAGGTGGGGATTCCAAGTTGCACCAGACTGAAATCAATTTACTCTGTCACTCGAGCCCTTGCATAACTCATCGCACTGGAGCCTCGTTAATGCGCAATTTACCTGGAAGAGAGTTGATCGATACTCGGTAATGCTCCAAGTGTAGAAGCCCACAATGGCTAGACCAATGACGAGTTTCAGGAAAAAATGGACTCTTAGAAATAGAAAACTCGTGAGAATTGCGAGGGAACAAGTCTCTGACATTTGCTGAAACCCAGAAATTATAGATTTTATTTTGTTGACTATCTTTATTTTTTTTTAATTATATTTTTCAAAAATGACTTGAAATTTCAATCATGAGGTTTAAGTAAGCATTTGGTAATCGATTGTCACGGAAAATTCTATTCTTTCAATGTTGAAGATAAATAATTAATTCCACTGATATCTTGATCTTAAATTGCTGTAAAATTTCTAACAGTCAATTAGATAATCATACCCAAGGTGAGACAATGCACTCGATATCAGCAGCTCCAGTGTCAGCAATACTGGAAGTGGCATTGTTATTGGCCAGACGATCGTAATTTTTGCACTCGAACTGAGAATTAAATTGGTTAAAGTTAGTTCATTCATTAAAGTACTATCGATTTCTTTAAATAGAATAGAACCTCACCAGCATATCAAACATGGCGCAAGCAGCCAGCATTATCGTAATCACTAGGTAAAGAGTTGTTCTCAAGAGTGCACTCCACACAACCTGAAAAATCCCCCATTAAAATCCATGCTCGTCATAATAAAAATAGAAAGAAAAAAGTACGGCAATGGAGAACTCACTTTAATGCTGGTTTGATACATAAAGTGGAGTAATTTGTTCCTGGGCTGAGGTATGTGTCCCTCGTGCTCGTCGTGTGGATCTTTGCATCGATTCCAAACAAAGTGCATCCACGTCAATGGCAACAGTGCTATCAGGAAGAGCATGGCTAGCATGAAGCCAACGGTTGTGCTCAGATGCCACCTTGAACAAAATAATAAATCCAGCACTCCAAACACTTCAACGAAGAGTCAAAAATATTCAATGGAATATGAGTAGACCTACTCGGACAAAATGATCGCAGGAGCCAGAAAAATAAATCCCATGGACAATAAAACGAGTGCAGCGCAGCCAACGAAGAACTTGAAGAGAGGATCGGGTTCTCTCAAGAAAGGCATCTCCCAATTGAGCCTTGAAAAAGTGAGAAAAATGGGATTGATCGGCTCCCATTTGGACCACTGCCTGCAAATATAATGAACAAAACTTCTGAATTAACTTCGTCGAATCCTATCAACTAGTGTTGATATTATTTTCAAACAGAATGAGAATATCCAATTATTGAAGGGCTGATGTTATTCGATTAGATGTTCTTCATCCATAAACTCAAGAATTTCATCTTACTCCCACTTGCTGAGTGGCATCTGCTTGATGGCATCCTCCATCTCTGCATCGGCTGCCTTCAGCATGAGGTGATAATCCTTGAGGCAGGAGTCCATGAAGTGGGTTCTCCTTCTGAAGGTACCAGCGAAGACATCGGCATGGTTGTTCATGGTTTGAGTAAGTCGTTTAGTATTTCTCGCTGCTCCAACACTCGGTCTTACACTTGTACTCGGTCGGACACTATACCACCTCACATAATGTTTGTTGGATACCGGTGGCGTGCCAGGCTCTTGTGATGGGATGTTGTTCTCGCTGTTCTGCAACAAGGTTTGCGTATCAAATGATTCAATAAGATACTTCGATCTGCCGTTTCCCACCTGCAGTACTGGTGATGCTGGCATCGTTGGGGTTATTAAGTAGCTCTTTATGTTGTACTTGTTGAGGGTCTCGTCGTTGAGACGCTCAACTGGCACGCAATCGTATTGCGACGCCTCCAGCAGATTCAGGGTCTGTTGAGTCACGTGGACTTTACCTGGTTGACCGGTTTGTTCCATTTTATTCGCTATCACTACGTCTCTTGACCACACGTCATACTGCCACTTGTTTGCACCCAATATCCCGGATATTATCTTGCCGGAGTGAACTCCTATTCTCATGTTTATGTCCACCCCACACTCTCGTCGCACTCGGGCTCGCACCTCTTTTATTATTTTTATCATGTCGAGACCTGTAAAATGGGGGGGGGGGGGGGGGGGGGTTTAATCCCGGATTTGTTGTGGGGTTGGGGGGGGGGTGTTTCCAATCTTTGTTGGTTTGGACGAGATGATTCTCACAATTGTCAGGTTTATTTTTATTTATGACCAGATTTATTTGCTTTGTTGTCCAAGGAATATGTCAATTTTGTTGAACCGTTAAACATTTGATTTTTCAAATTAGTTTCGTAATTGAAAATTTACCATTCGATGAAAACTGGGGATTTCTTGTCAATTATTCCATGAATAATTGTCCCTTTTGTCATTTCGCCAGATAATTCCTTCTCACAAATGAGTTATGAAAACTGACTGAAAAAATCGTTAATCTGGTTCTTTCGATCAATAAAAAAGAAATTAAACGTTAATCTCTTTTTATTGAATGATCAGACCTCATGAGAAATTTAAAGAAACTATAAAAAATTAAGGTGTTCCGTCCCACTTAATTCCTACAATCAATCAGCAAATTGATCTACTCATAGATTACCAATCAGATTACATTCCAAGCAAAATATTCACCCAAATCGACACAGCTCTTTGCGTGTTGAGCATTTGGCGTGGGAACTCCACTGACGCAGTAGTAACAGTCCCCTAGGAACTTGATCCTCAGGACATTGTGTCTCTCCGAAGCCTCATCAAAAGATCCGAACAAATCATTCAAAGTTTCCACAAGCTTTTTCACCGGAAGTGTAACAGTTAGGCCGGAAAAATTGACGACATCCGCGTACAATATACTCACATTATTGTGAGTCTCCACGTACAAATCACTGCAATTAGAATTTTAGTTCTAATAAAAGAACACAGAAAAAAAAATTCAGTGGAAATTTTGGCAATTTCGATTACATTCCTATTATAATCCGATTGATTTTTGGTTGATCTATTAAAGATAAATGTATTTGGATTAATCCCTGTCTGTTGGTTCTAATAATTATCTATATTTTTATTCTCTCTGAAGTGAAAGAATCAATGAAAAATAAATGGGAAGATTTGAGACAAGGAATTTATGCTAAACGTCGCTCAACAGAGTATTAAAGTAGATAATTAAAAACGAATTAAGAATGAATAGTTGATTTTTGATAAAATCAACCAAATAATAATAGAAACTTCGGAAAAAATTCAACTGTTGAGCCTTTTTTTGGAGAGCAATATGACAACAATAAAAAAGTAATCACGAACTTTGCTGTAACCCCTTGGGTTTCATTCACTGAAAATCATACAACAGTCAGTCGAAACTGCCAAGTTTTTCAATGAAATTTTTTCACACGTGAATGAACCGTTCAATGAAATCCCACTCACATCCGGCGTCGCCCCTTGGGTGGTGGTTTTTTATGCTCCTCAATAAATTTAAAAATATCCCTAAAATCCTTCTTTATTTTGGCAGCAAAGTGTTGTGGTAAAATACTGCGAGTCAGTTGTTCCTAGCGATGAAAAAAAAATTTGAATAAACAACTTGGGATTATTTTTGAAAGATCACTAGGTATTTTATCGATGACTCACTTCTTGGTCTTTCTCATAGTTAAGCCTTAGTGTAGATTCAACACATTTTCTTCTATCCAAGAACGATCTTCTGATAACGACCTCATTCATAAACCGGAAGTAAAGACCAAGGCCATTGACACAGGCAAAATAAATGGCATCAGCGATTATCTGTATGAGGATGGTGAAAATTGAGCGATCAATTTTTGCGTACTTTTGACAGCGAAAAATATTTAAAATGCTTACCCTTCCAGTGTAATCCGGTAAATTCCTGTACGTTATGAGTGCAAGACTCATCAGATAGCACAGAGTCGCTGTGATACCGAGAATAAAAGCATGAAGATTCTCGGTTAATGGCAAAAATACATAGCACGCCAGTAGAACATGCGTGGCATATGCGGGTCTGGAACAATAGAGAAAAAAAAATAAATGCGGGTTTTGGTTTTTTTTTTTTTTTGAGCAAACAGGAAGTGGGGAAACAATAGCAAAGAAGTCCCCCAAAATAGCGAATAGCTGGGCAGTCTAGGTGGTTTAAAGAACTCCGAAGGTCGACGATAATCGAAGTGTAACGGCTATTTACCAGTTCTATCTTGCGATTATACACTTTAAACCAGTTTAACCGTATATCCCTCCGAGTTCTTATCGTCGCTCATTACATTTTGCGATTCTTCTTTTTGTTTTTTTTTTTGTTTTTTAACTTCCTCACCTTATCGCTGTTGTATCCTTGGACGTACCGAGGGTATACCAGAAGGGCACTGCCAAGTCCCCAAGGACAAGCAGAACGACAATGACACAGGACAGGACAACTGGTAGATATGTCTCTTTGGCTATGAGCTTTGACCTGAAGGATAGGGCGATTACTGGGCACAGTAGGGCACCCATTATGCACCAGGTTACGACGTCCGGAAGAGAGGCATTTATCTCGACCTTTGAACAATTGGGATTTTTCATGTTTTTATTTCTCTTACGAAATTTAATAGTCCATGGGTCCCTCTCCTCAATTACGAAAAAATAGTTAGCGATATGGTTAAGGTATTTATATCTCTGAATCTATATCTATGATAGATAGCGAAATTTTTGAGATAATATTTTTTGTAGCTGTCAACTTGTGATAGAAAAAACCGTTGAATTCCAAGATATTGTTGATCCTTTTAATGGCATCAATTGACTTCTGTTATTGCAGAGAAATTAGTGTGGAAATATTGGATTTGAAAATTCAAGTTAAGCGAAAAATCTTAGGCTTTTAAATTATCCATCAAATTTAATCTATTTCACAGCGATATAAAATTGAAATTGTCAGCCAGATGGGTTACCATTGAAAGTTTAAAGATCTTCCCTCGAAATTCGGAGAATAAATTTCTGTTAGTGCGCAGACAAGATTGCATCAATGATACGCGGATAAAAATCAATGGAAAATCGGATATTCCCCTCCCATATACATTTTGTGGTAAAAATACTTACCGTCATTATTAACACAGTACAATGTGCAATTCCAAGCACCAATTGAACCAGAACGAACAACGATAGATATCCATTCTGCAGCCTCCTCTGATAAATCGTGTAAAGTTTTTCCAAATTCTTGTACTCGAATTGTTTCTGCACACAAATAAATCAGTGGATTGTTATTAATAAAGCCCAGTTGGAATTGAATCGCGCGAATGAAAAAATAATAAATTTATATCCAGCTGAAAGTGTCTGGCTATGCATTGATTCACACAGCCGCACACCAATGACTTTAACTCCTCCTCAGTTTCACGATGTGTATTTTCGTACTTGAGTTTGAGTTAATCTCGTTATTACAGTGATGCTAATGGATCCTGGCTGTGCAATATAAATATTACTGACTGTTGAAATATTCGTGCTCTAATTCGCTCATCAAATATTCGGAAATGAGAACTCTCACGTGTGTTGGCATATTTTGATTCTCTCAATTTTTTTGCGATATTCAGATCAATTTTTTTTATCGACTGACACTTCCAGTGGAATTTTACGCAAATTCCATACTTCGTAAATTACACTTCGTAATTACACTTCGTAAATTATACTTCGTAAATTACTTGGAAAATTCATAGAAATCAGCAAAATTCAGTTAAATACATTCTTCAATTTTTTATTAAAATGCAATTGAAATTTTTGTCCTTCAATTTAGTTACTTTAACTATTTTTATTCAACGTTGGCAATCTAGCAATGATTTTATTAGAATTTCGAATCAGCACACGATTATTTATTTCTAAATATAAAACCCCACGAAAAGTCACGAATAATATTAGTATGATATTTAATGCAGTGCGCAGTTATCAATGTGGATGCAATTTCAGACTGCGATGGAATTAAATTTTGGAAAATTCATTATCTCAGGGAAAATCAATGATAAATTGTACCACTAAAATTGAGAAACCTAGAAAATGTAGTTGAATAAATTGTCGGGTGAAAATTCTCACATGTTTCCAGAAATATCGTCAATCTCGGCTATTATTATTGTCTCATCGCTGCTGACCCAGTGATAATATTTGTTTTTCGTTTATTGACGAATCACATGTTCATTAATTTTCTAAATAAAAAACAATATGAAAAGCCGCGAATTAATAGATGTTTAATGCACTGCGCAGACATCAATGTAACTCACAAATTATCGAGGGTGGTGGCTATGTGCAGCATTTATTTATGTTCAATCGGCAATAAATCTTCTCGCCGGTAGTTTATCATTTCGCGCTTAATACGTCACAACTCCTCGTGCACAATGACGGCAGGAAAGTACCAATGCTTCACGACAATTGAGATGAATAAAAAAAAATAAATAATAATAATAAGAGAATTTGTCAGGATATGTCAGAGCCTCTATACCCCGACACTTCCGTGAATTTCAACGACGACGACTGCGCGAATTCACTCCCGGCGATCACTCCTTTGGATTTTCGATGCTCACATATACATTGCCGGGGGGTCTCACATTGTCATGCGAATGCATTTTTGTTTCCTCGTTTGGATAGGGAAATATGTTGGGGAGTAGTGGGTGAGTTCGTTGGGGGGATTTTTTTTATGTATGCTAGTACTGTGGTGTGATACAGATGGGTACGTGCTCTGTACATTGACGCCAAAGGGGTCTACATACAGCCGGACCAGGGCCAAACGATAGCGCAGACGCCCCAGAGCTATCAAATGAGAGAGGCGAGGGAGTCATTAGTATCTGAAAAAAAAAATCAATTTTCGGGGTTTTTCCGTTATTGGGTAATTATTGCGATTATTGGATCGATCGGGGAGCATAAAATCACTCGTGTTTGGCCAATTAATTTTTTTAAATACTCCCCTGGTCGCCCTATGCACGCCCCGCCGCACTCACGATTTTTTCTAATGTCGTAGACTGGAGGGAGAAAAATTAGAAATTATTTGAGCTTTTTTTAAAAGGGTGAGGAAAGTGCGTTGGAAGATTTTGGAAGGGAATACCAGTGAGGTAATTAAGGGTTTCAGAGGAGACATGCACTTCCGACGATAGGGATTGATAGGGATTTAATGGAAACTAAGAGTTAGTGAAGTTTTTGGAAAATTTGTGGTAATTTTGTCAATTGAAAATTCAATGAAGTTTTATCACTGGCTGGTAACAAAATTGGCAAATGGAATTCCCTCCAAATCGAATTTAATATTATTCTTTGAGATTTATAGATATTTGTTTAGTTTTTTTATATTTTTTATGCCACTTTTCAGTGTATTAAGTAGGGTAAACGCATTCTCGAATTTTTAATTGTGCACCGAAATTGACTAACGAAATTTGGTACTGAATTTTTTTAATTAAAAATTCTGGTGAATTCCGGAATTCTTGTCCTCCTAAATTTCACACTAAAATTGAACATTCTACAATGTCCTTCTTCCTAATGTAAACACAATATGACATTGCTAAAAATTACAAGTGGATTGTCCCTGAAATTTCATAGCGTCTCACCAGTAAAATAGTGAAATCCTGTCTGATTTTTTTTTCCATCCACTCATCAGAGTATTAATTATCATTCCACTCACCCTGAGACTGGACCACGTCCACTCATCAAGACTATTCGGCGATACAATCCTCCCATCGTCAACTTTATGGAGAGAGCCCAGAGAAGTCCTTGTAACAAGTTCCACATCCATCTTAAATGTCGTATCTCTCATTAAAAATGTTAAATTGTCTTGAACTTAGTCCATCGTCGATTATCAGCACAACTATCCATTGTGATAATTACACACCTCCATGGATCTATTATTTCTGAATAAAGATCACCAATAGCACTCGAACAGTTCATCATCGCTCGGGCATCGTCGTCCAACTGTTTCGATTCTCCAGTTACTGGCGAGTGCTTCTGGCTTCTTCTTTTTTTCCTCTTTTTTTTTTATTGAAAATTCAACCCCGGGATAACTTTATCGTGATAATGAATATGGGCCACTCGCTCGAGAGGCGGAACCGGAGAGCGTTGTTATTTATTCTCTAGTCAATTCACCGTTTCTTTTTTTTTGTCTATTTATTTTGTCACTTTTGAACTAGTTCACCAACTCCACGTGGCATGCTCTGACAATCCGGAGTGTTTAGAAATTTTTGTTTTCCCCCCACAAATTGCAGTTCTATAATTCACAATTATTTTACAAATATTAAATTATTGAAATTCAATTGAAATTATTTTATTTGGAATTAATAACAGATAAATAAGAGCGTTTTACGGCGACAAACGAGCAAAGAGTTTAACCAAAGTGAGAAGAGATTTCATTGACGAAGGACGATTGACAAGTGAACGCAATAATAATGGGATTTCGGCACACGTTCGACTTTCACCCGCGTGTCCCCCACACTTGGCCCACTGCACTCGAAATAAATTCTTTCGAAAACCTAGAGAGAAACGAGTGTGAGATGATTTTAAATTGTTTGGAAGGGCCGAAGGGCCTGCGCGCGCAACCAATAGCAATAAATATTTGATGAGAGTCTTGTGACGCAGTCGCTGTGAAATGGCTGGTAATTCAAAGGAACAAATAGCAATAAATTCAGACCAAACGTAGAATACAGAATTTTAAGTCCCAGAGTCACGTATCGCGGTCCCAATGTGTGCGATTTAATTACATCCGCAATTGTGGAATTATAAATTGTAATTGATCACCAATAGTGAAAAAATTAGTCGAACATTTTTCTCATTATTCAGAGGGCTCTCGACCGGATGATTGAGTGATTTCTATTTTTTATTTGTAATTTTTTTCCCCCCCTTTTTTCTCTTCCTCTCGTTTTTAATGAGACACTTACGTGTCCAATAAGTCACTTCTTCATTCGCATTATAATTGTATTCGTTCAAGGACACTTTCATGAATTCATTTATTCACTCACACGTACTATTACGAAGTTGGTTAATCGCCATGGCTTTACCCCATAACTAGCGTCCGAATAAATACCAAATAAATTAAATAGTTTATTATATTGAAAATAAATAGAATCACTTTCAATGGTGGTGAGGGAGGGGGAGTAATTGTTCATTAATGAGATTCGAGAAAACAATTATGAGGCATAAAAACGCGTTCACTGTGTTTCACTTTGTTTTTTGTCCACTCGTATTTCCCGGTTTTCCTTGGAAGGATTTTTGTTCTCTCTCAGTTGTTGGGAGATGAATTGTAAAATGCTGAGGCACCGGTGGCTCGAGGAAGCCTCAACTAGACGGTAAAATAATGTCTCGCCTGACCAACCCCGAGGAGGCTATCTTTTACTCTCGATAAATGACAACGCTATCAACCGGCTCTCGATATCATTCATCAATATCGAGAATCTAACATTACGGAAACCGCGTGTGCTATCCTACGGAATCTCTTATCACTCCTCCCCCCCCCCCCCTACATTGAGTGGAGGTTCTAAAAAAAGTGGAAAAAAGAAGCGATCAACTGGATATGATCGAGTGGCCAGACGGAGAGTCGATGTTTTCCTCTTGTATTTTTGTCATTTTTTTACTGAGGATTTTTCCGGTAATGGGAAATGCAAAACGGACATTTTTTAAGCACTTGCTTTTGGTGTTTGTCGTTCCTCAAGAGAATGTTTTTTTTTAATGCATATATTAAAATTGTTTCATCGTATAGAAAAAAAACGAGCTTAAGATTTTGATAGCCACGCGAGAATCCCATGGCAAAATTGTTCAATTTTCAAATATGGATATCGATACGAGAAAGATTTCATCTCGATAGTTAATATTTTACTCGCAGGTTTTCCCTTTCTGTGATATTTTTATTGATACCAATAGCATTTAATCTAGTTCCTGAAAGTCTCCCATTCTTCGTAGTGATTAGGTCTATGTGGTTTAACAAGATTAAACGTGATATGATAGTTTCTAATCCCCACGAGTATCCGATATTTCAATTTCACAATTGACTACCTTGTTTTTCAAGTAAATATGTACCTATTTGAACAAACAAAATCACAAGAGGGGAGTAGTAAAAATGCAAAAAACACTTTATTCACTTGCAATTACACGAATAATTGCTCGACGAGCATCAATTACATGTGCACTGTGATTCATATTTATTAATTGCAAGGAAAAAAGGGACACGCAACAAATGTAAAATGTTGATTATCAATGTTAAACTATATTTAATATAAACACTCAACTGTCACTGATGACTCATCCTCTTCGAAAAAAAAAAAAATTATTCACTTCCGACAGTCTTGGATCGATATGGCCACATCCAAAATTTGTTAATAAAATTCAAAGGGCAATTGTTACCAAAAATGCAGAAATTTACTGTTAATAATAAAACAGAAGACTTGCTCTGAACATAAGGCACAAATTTGACTGGCATTTAATCGTAATGAGAACAAAATTTTGAAAATATTCAGTTGCAGTTGCATTCGAGCGCTAGTTGTATCCTTTGACTAGTCTCTCTTAGACAGTGCAAAATAATTATTTTTCTCGAGCCAGTGTTGGTCAACAACACGGTCCACTCGGTAATATCATCTGATTGGTTGGCAACAATTTCTTAATTGTTCGATGACGTAGAAAATTTATATATAAACACTTGAGCGTTTTTTTAGTTTCACGCTGAGAGAATTTGTTGAAGCTCGTGGGGTAGTTCGCTGAATACTGTACTCCAGTCATTGGGAAAATCTCGTTGGGCAGAGTTTATCAATTCTGTTATTAATCCTTTTGTTTCTGTAATCAAGAAAAACCAATCGAATTAAATTAGAGTTGAATCCACTTGGCTAATAATTGTCATGGACAAATTTACATATCAAATTCTCAATTTGTAATTTCAAGTAATTAACAAATATCGAAACCAGTGCAATTACCTTCATTAGGAGCCTGCTTCTCATGCAATACACTGATAGCAACCTTGAGAATTGCTTGCATATGCGGCTTGATAACTTCATGTCCAGCCCTGTACAATGTCAGAATACTCCTGAAAACCGCTTGATACTCCTCGAAATCCTGTTTGAGTGGAAGTTGTTGAACAAACGCGGGGAAAACCCTGTCCAAATCAACAAGAGAATAGTTAGTGATAATGAGCCTAGCAATGACACCAGTCATATTGTCCCTGGGTCCAGCGTGCTCCTCTCTCTGGAGAGCCTGCGACAGCAGCTGAAGAATCTCATTATAATGGGAGTAAACCGACTCCTTCCCATGCAGCACCAGTTCACCAATTCCATAGTACGCATTATTCCTGACTTCAGGATTAGGATCCTCAATTCTCTTTCTGAACAGTGGCAAAAGTTGAGGAACAAAAGCACCAGCAGTGTGCCTCAGGCCCGAGAGACACTCCGATATTGTTCCCACAGCGAAAGACCTCTGAGCCTCGGACTTACTCTCTTTGACTCGTTCTTTGAGATGTGGCAGTACCTTCTGGAAGTAGAGGGCAAACTCTTCAGCTGGAATGACCTTTCCAAAGTACGAGAGTACATCACCAGCGCATTCAATGAGAAATTCATCCTGCTCTGCCTCGTCGTCATCTCCCTCCCCCTCATCCTGATCCTGACACTCGATTTTACCAGTGAATACATCAATAACACAATTCATAACAGCATCTTTGTGGCCCTCAGCAGCAACAACATCCTCTTTGATCTCATTTAGAAGATCAGCTAATGCCTCTAGACCACTGATCACCACCTGTGGCTCGCAATCCAATCGAATTATCTCGGACAATTTGGGAACGTAAACACCCAGAGCTTTTGATAAAGCCTGCTTCCCCTCGGGACTGTTTATCTTCGAGAAATTAATGCAGAATTGGGAGAGTGCGTCTATCGAGACTTTTTTTATGTCCTCTTGAGGATAGTTGATGAGTTTGAAGGTTTCCTCAAAGGATTTCTCGAGATAGGGGAGAAATGCATCCTCTGTGTGATGAGCAATCTCTCTCAGAGCTAAAACTGCCTCTTCTTTCTCCTCTATGTAGGCATTTGCCACGCTGTATCCAGCCACCTCGTCGTCCTCATCTTCGTCGTCCTCGTTGTCTGTGTTCTCGATGTCCTCCTCGTCCTCGTTCTCGTTATCACTTGGCTCCTCGTATATTGGGAATGCTGCGTTCTCCCCATCCTTGAAATGGGGGACAATTCCCTCGGAGCTCTGGATGCTGTTGAAGATGTGCTCCAGGATCTGGGGAAGCACTGGGGCCATTTCCTTTTTGGTTATTGAGGCGATTGAAGCGAACAGGCCGTACACAGCTTTCCTCAAGTCTGGTTCGTCGGTGCTGGTGATTAACTTTATTCCGAGATCCAGGGATTTTCCGACTAGTGGGGCAAAGTTCTCTTCGCCGATTGTTCGGGCAAGGGCTCCCAGAGTGTCCACTGCTTGGACCTGAAGACACATTGTCTCGTCAGTATGATTATTCGTCAAATACACATCAAGAACCGAGATAATTCGTTGAAAGTATGGCACCATATGCTCCTTACTAGCATTGGCAGCGGCCCCAATAGCACTCATAGCCAACTCCCTGATATGAACAGGAGAATCTCCACTCAAGGTCTCGAACAATCTATCCATCAACGTCGGAAGGTACGGCAGTAGAGCATCATTCAGGTTCTCGCAGAATGTTTCAAGTGCATAGAACATTCTGTCCACAGAAGGTGGCTCTCGTCCCTCTTGCTTAAGGTGCGCGCACATCTGCCCAAGGTAATCAAATAAAACAGGCAGCAACTGCTGAGAGTACTGGCTTATCTCAGGCTGGAGGTACTCCGAAAATTGTCCAAGAGCAAAGAGAGCTGCATTGCGCACCACCGGAGACTGGTCCGTAATTCCTTGACAGATGCACCTCAGGAAGGACTCCAGGTACTTGGATCTAATGTGCTCGGCACAACCTTCAGCGAGGACAGCCATTGCCAGGTATGAGGCCTTCTTCGCGCAGATGTCGTTGCCCTGTAGTCCAGGCTCAACATGCTTCAGCAGATGAGGAACTAGCTTGTCAGGTTTCAAATGAATCGCGAGAAGATCCAGAGTCTGAGTGGCACAAGTCACTGGGGTATTGTCATCATTTTCACCACTGAAGTAAACCTCGTCGTTTTCGTCATCTGGGGGACTCGCCATGAGCTCAAATAAAACATCCACTATTGGCTCCACCATTTTGTGCTTTACAATGGCTTTTGTCTTTGTCCTGGCTAGACAACCAATCAGGCCAATGGCTCTTCCTCGAAGATCGTCATCCAGATTTTTATTTCTGGCTATTGTCAGACACATTGGAACAAGACTTTTCACGTGACCTGAGATCACAGTTCCTGCACTCTCGCAGAGATCGTCAAAGAGCTCCATAGCCTCAGCAGCTTTCTCCTGGCTTGTCGCTGTCATTGCTTGAACGGCGTTCATGGCCATCGGAATCATTTGGTTGTAGGCGTTTACCATGACTTGATTGTTCTCGACTAAGGGCGTCAGGTGGAGCATTGTTTGGATTATGTAAAAGGCCACTGGAGTGCCCAGGTCTTGGAGACTGCTGAAGGTCTGCCCCAGCAGGCTCATCAGGGAGGCTGCATGTGCCAAATAGACCTCCGGCGCCATTTCGGTCATAGTTGCCAATGTGTACATTCCCAGCTCCTTGTCAGACATGTTCTCGCTTGTCACTAGTTGCTGGATGAACTGGAATATTTCAGGCCATGTGTTGTGAGGAATTTCGTGCTTGACTATTACACCGATTAACTGGGCTATTCCATTCTTCACACTCCTCTCGGGCTCGTTCACCAGTCCTGGCAGGAGGATTGATTTCACTTGGCTGCGAATTTCTAGGGGAAGCTTGATCCAGTGCTTTCCTTTGGAGTATCTCTTTCGAAGGAGCAGTGCCGCATATTGCCTTATCTGAAATTATATTTTAGAGGGAGTTTTTCAAGGGGAGGAAGGTGGGTGAGGTGATTCGATTTATCCAGCAGATGAGGAAATCGATTGTTTTAATAGTAGGGTATTTCTCTATCAACTGAGGCCATTTTCCATTCTCAAATGCACGAAATTAATTTCTAAAAACAATATTACTCTGTGAGTTTTCACTCCAAAGATGAAGAACCACCCCCTCATATTGACTCATCCTATTTCTCCAGATGAATTCATTGAATTCTGGTGCTTATTTAATCTGTCAGAATTTTTTAATTTACCTCAGCATTTCCCGAAGACACAATCAATTCACACAGCCTGGGAGTGCTCTCGGGTTTGGTCAGAGCTGCCCTCAACTCAGCAGTTCCCTTTAAATAAACGATCAATTGATAATTGAGCTGTTGACTCCAAAAGCCGGATGAGCACGTGTTTAGCTCATGAATCATTCCTAAGAGGTGATTAGTTAATTCAATGGGATTAGTGTTCGTACCTGCTGAATAACAGAGTTATCGGCTACTAGTAATTTTGCGAGAATCTCTTCCATGATGATGAACGTAGTTGAAAAAAGTCAGAGTTTATTGCGATAAAAGTGTTAATGAGTTGTCGGTAGCAATTCACAGCTGGTCGCCATTCCCTCGTTTCGGGGACTGAGGGCTCGGTAGTTCGAAAACTACCGATGCTCATTCGGATATTTTTTGTTCTGCTCTATCGATCGAGTCACCTCTATCGCCATCTTGGGGAGAATAGGAGCAGATGTTACTCTCCAAAAGATGGCAAGATGGCGCCACTCGGTCGTTTGTTCGCTCGGCTCTGGTCTCTTCGCTGTCTTTAAATCATCCCGAGAACGTCGAACCCGATGATATGGGCATTTTGTAAACGTTTAATGTAAGTATGTTTACTACAGGAGGGAAAATAATATACAATAGTAGTCGAGGGCTTAATTATACACACTCATTGAGTGATTATTTACGGACGGGAGATTACACGCATTTCGACAATTTTCGAGTCTTTAACGTGAAACCTGAAAGGTAAGGAAATTTTTTTCGGATTTATCGGATTATTTGGAAACTCTTTTTTTGGAGGAATTCTGGGGGGAATTGTCTTTCTATTGTAGTCGAATAGCAGGTAAATAAACAGATGGGGAGAAAATAGACAGGTTCAGCTGAATTGGTATCAGTGTTTTCTTTGTTCTTTGATTTAGAAATAAACAGAGAGGGTGAGGAGGGGTGATGCTTGATTTGTACAATTGTTGTTCTGTGGCTCTTAGAATCCAAAAGTAGTTGTCCATTTTTTGGGGGTAATTCATTGTTATTTCTTTGCCTTTCGATTTTGAGGTAAAAAATATCTACGTATACTGCACAACTCTTATTATAGACTGCATAAACATAAAAATACTGAATTAACGAAGAGAGGCTTCAAAAATCGTTACACTGGATTTTTTTTAAGTGGGCTCGTCCCTCTCAAATTTCCATCTCTTGACGGAATTCTACTCTTCTTCTGGATATTAAATCTTGGATAATAGGTGGAGAGGTTGAAAATCGAGGACAGTGTTGTGGGCCTGTCAACAGGCTCGTTGAGTGGCTTCGTTTGCACGTCGTGACGATTCTCCAAGTTTCACGCACTACCACTTATCTATTTATTTCTCTCCATAAAAAATTATTTACACGGAGCAAGTCTCTGGAATGATTTCGCACTGACCTACGCTATTTGTCGTGAGAGGATTTTATATTCCCCGATGGTATGCTTCGGGGAAAATAGATGCTGGGGAATTTGGGGTTTGTCGGTGTGGAGGATGAATTAATGGGAAATTAAACTGTTCTGAGATCTGCTTGACGCACCGGCTGCAATCTGCTTCGTGTTGCCGACGCACACCACATGCCTTCAGCCGTTGCAGATTGTGTCGTGATGTTTAATTTATCGTGTAAATATCAATGAGGAAAAAAAAAAATTTTTGCGAAATGCGAGACGATGATTGGAGGGTGCCAATGACGCGAGAAATTGATCAGATGATTATCTCATGTGTTAAGGTAATGGTAAAATTTATAATTATCCTGTTGGATTTTGAAATCTTATGAAAGTTCCGTTTTCTCGTGAACTCTCAGGATTTTATAGATTATTTACATTTAATTCTTCAAAAAAATGGAAAAATTATTCGAAAAAATGAAACAATTGTCGGCTTTCTTGTGGTTCAATTCATACGAGAACGTCAGTTTTCCTTCAAACCTAAAAATTCAGATTTTAATGCGAAACAGCTCTTCTTCTCTGTTGTCTCCTTACTTTTGAAGCTGCTCTTATTTTCCGATCAATTGAGACAATAATCTCAGGTGCTTAATCCCATATAGATTTGTTTATTAACAAAAAAAAAAACAGGAGAATGGCTTCGATTTTTTTTGAAACAAACATTTTTTTTAATGTCAAAAAATCCGAATGTTTGAACAAGTGGAGTGACCTCCACATGGAACTACCCCCTTACGTACCCATCCCACGTGCTAGCACGTTTTTTACGATCTTTTTGGGTGATTCTGGGTCCCGTACAAATATTCCACTGCACGTCTGGATGCAACGTGTTGCCACATTATCTTCTTATCTCCTCTCGAGACTCAAACAAAATGAGAAAAGTACATGGAATATTTCTTAGCAAACAATATCTTTATTCTACAGAACAGATGATCCCTCCTTAATCTCTAATCTTAGTTTAACAGTGGACTTCACTTCGTTTAGAGCTGATGATAATGAATATAAAATAAATAAAATAGGCATATTTTTTGGTACATCTTTGCATCGAGTTTTTTCTTTTTGGCGAAATGATTGGTATCGATGGGGGTCTGCTTTTTCATTAGATGAAATATACAGAACTTGGTGTGTGACCGAGGTACGAGGATTTTCGCTCCACTAGGGCACCCCCTGAGCTATTGGAACTCGAACTGCAGCTCTGGATTCTCAA
This sequence comes from Psyttalia lounsburyi, assembly GCA_030522865.1. Taxonomy (NCBI): domain Eukaryota; kingdom Metazoa; phylum Arthropoda; class Insecta; order Hymenoptera; family Braconidae; genus Psyttalia; species Psyttalia lounsburyi. The sequence continues at coordinate 14,091 of JAPYZN010000463.1, read as the reverse complement.
CCCTGAAACCAAAATTGATGATTATAAAATTATTCCCCTACTCTACATTTTATAAATTTTCAATATTGATTTTGGAATTTTTATAAAGATTTTATCGGTCTCGAAATAAAATCTTCAAGTTTGAATTTGAATTGCACAATGTCAAGTTAAAAATGGGTATTTTCTTGAATTGTTATTCAATTAAACATTGAAGTACTTCGATGAATTGATAGCTTACAAAAAAGAAAATTCCATTGCATTTTTCGATTTGTATTTCTTCTCCCTCTGGTGTTGAATTCTAATTTTCTTTAAATTACGGACGAACAGTTTCGTCAAATTATTTTTCTTTTTGCAAAAACAAATAAGTTCCGCCAAAGACTGTTTTTATATTTTTTCCATCGCTATAATTTTGAGAGGACCACACACTATTCTCACAGATGATGATAAAAAAAATTGATATCCAGAGAGACCCATGTTCTCAAGTTGATGCCTCAAGTACGAAAACACTTGACTCCTGTCTCTTTTCTCTCTTTTATCAAAGTTTTCCCTACAGATCTCAAGTACATCTTCAGACAAGCGTTACCAATTTATTGACTATAATTCCCCCCAATTTAGGCTCGAGAGAAGTGGGTATGATGCATGAAAATAAAAATGAATTTAAAAATCGTCGATGACAGGTTTAGGTGTGCGCCACGAATTATGACTCAAAGACCCTATTCATTTGTGAATTTTCTCAGTGACACAGAATGTGGGGGGGGGGGGGACTAACAAAGGCCTTGTTCAACAATTATTATTTTCCATTATTTATTTAATGAATGTATTATGTATTTTTCTGTTTCAGGTGTGAATTGAATGAAGTGAAATGAAGGCCAAAAAAATTGCGGGTCGACATCGTCACGTGTGATCTTCGAATGTGATCTTCTCCACAGGATCACAGGGACGAAGAAAAGGAAGAGCTGAATATCAAGGTCTGTGAGCTTATTGAATTATCTTTTTCGTACTTGTTTTATTTAACAGTAGACTATTGTCAGGGAAATCTTTCCCGCTCTCGAATGATAAACAAATGATTTTTTTGTAATTTGTTTGCGGAAACTTCGGAAGAATCTCCAGCTGGATAATAGTATATTTTGTAAAAAGTCAAAAACCACTTTTTTCACGAGTTAGGAACATAATTTTTCATCTCATGTGTTGGAAAAGTACTTTTAAATATATATTATTTGGGCCAATTCAATATAAAAAATATATAATTCTCAAGATATATATTTTTACGTGCGGCTGTCGAGATTAATGAAAGTGCATTTTCTTCGCAAATTAACAAATATGTAATCGCGATTTAAGGCCACTCCGGAGTAAGAGTGGATTAAAGAACCCGTTGTTTATCGGGTCTGTAAACATTTTGATGATAGGTGGCCCGGGAAGATCGCACTCGCCTGAGTGTGACTACTTAGGCGATATGAGTTTACAGAAGAAGTGGATTTTTTCTACTCTCCAAATTAGAGTGCGACTCTCGCGATTTACCGCTAGAAATCGCGGTAGAATTAATTCACAGTGCCACGAATTTGATTTAAAAAAAAATTCTTTACAATCTTGTTGGGGAAGTTTGTGACATTGATGATGATTTTTTAAAGCTCGGGGGGGGGACACGTGTTGAGTGCGTTAAAAAGCCAACTGTCACCGGAGCTAATAGTCGCTGTCATGTCCCGTCGGTTTCCGACGACGACGTTCTTCCGTTTCACTGAACCGAGTCGTCGAACTCACAAAATTAATAAACAATTTCGAGACACTTGAGTAAGACCCCAATTTGCATAACAGAAATATAAATGATAATAATGAATGGCTCAATTAATATTTTTATGAATAAATTTTTATACCACATTTTTTCGGATTTCAAAAATATTTTGACTTTGCGGGGCCGAGGAAAAATATGAAGTAATGAAGGGACAAAGAATGGGGGTTTTTAAATTCGAGAATAACGGGATTTGACAGTTTCATGTTACGGGTAGGCTGGCGCCCATTGAGCTCATAAAGTTTCCCCCATTTTTTTTCCCCCACATGGCCCGGCGTCGTTGAGTCCTTGCCGATCCTTCTCGACAGCCATGGAAAATTGACTCTTGTAAAAGTCAACACATTTAGTCTAGGCACTATGGGTGGTATGGGACCTGTACCACAACAGGTCGTGTATTCTACCTCTTTTCGCGGGGGAGAGAGCAATCTCGTGTTACATATTTAAAACTAGAAATTAAGACAAAGAAAAGAAAGACGTCTGGGAGAATTTTCGTCTCGTGCCCTCAAAAAAGGATCACCTACTTCACTATCTTCTCTTTTTTTTGTAGAAAAAAAATCGTCTCAAAACATTTGGTTCCCAAGTGAAATGCCACGAGAGATCAATTAAAAATTCCCTAAATCCCGAAGAAATCTCTAAATCGTTTCAAACATAAGAAGCTCACGTGAAAAGTCATTGTTAGTACATTGCATCATTAGTTGATAATTCTCCTTGACAACGTAACTTAAACTATCAAGAAAAAAAGGGAATTTTAGCGACCAGTCTCTCACGCGAAATGTCCACGATTTTGTTACTGGAAAATGATTAGACTACTGGAATATCCAATGAGCCGTCATTTTCCTGAAAAAATGATAAATATAAGTTCATACCATGATCAGTGGCGGGTGTAGGGCATTCACTATAAGGTGAGCTGATATTTCCAATAGGGCTGCTGCCCCCCGTGTGCGCCTGAAGGCTCCTCATAGCCGCAACATTGATATTGCCACAATTACCCCCAAGTCCATAACCAACATAATAATCCTGCGGATGCTGTGAAATTTGTTGCTGTCCACTGGCCCCACACTTGTAATTACAGCTGATGAGGCCCTCGGGATCGCTCTCCGTCTTGTATCCCACCGTCTCCTGGCCCTGGCCATGCTCCTTATTGATAAATCCCTCATTGGGTCTGTAAGAGAGTGGCTCCTGGCTCCTGACATACGGCTCATTCTTAAAAGCAATCTCTCCATTTCTGTACAACGACGCCTCCCCAGTTTTGTACGTCACCTCAGTCGTCTTATACGTCACCTCGGCGATAGGAGGGGGTGGGGGTTTGTAGGTATCGGGATATGAGCTCCAATCTGGAACAGTTCCAGCAGCAGTGCCATACATAGAAGCGTACTCCTGATAATTCTGATATTGATTCTGATACCCATTCGAATAATCAACACCAGATCCAGTGAGATTGTCGTAGCCGGGGGGCTGAGCCCCCCCGACTCCCATGGACGCCCCCCCAGGGAAGTACTGGGCGTACTGGGGCTTAAGAGCCTGGCATTTTCGCCTAAAACCCCGGGGTCTGCGTCGAAAGCTACCCTCCTCGAACATATACTCACTGGCTGGATCAATTGTCCAGTAGTGGCCCTTACCCGGTCTTCCCAGACCCTTTGGCAGTTTTATGAAGCACTCGTTGAGGCTCAGATTGTGTCGCACCGAGTTCTTCCAGCCCTGGTAGGTACCTCGGAAGAAGGGAAATCTTTGCTGAAGAAATGTGTAGATCTCGGAGAGGGTTAGCCTCTTGTCAGGACTCGATTGTATCGCCATCACTATTAGAGCAATGTAAGAGTAGGGGGGCTTCTCCTGGCGACGTGCTCCTGGCTTTCTTGGTGCGTCTGGGACACTTGGCATCAGGTTATCACTCTGGGATAGTGACGATATGACACTTGACGGGGTTCTTGATACCAGGGGGTGGCTACTTGATGATGATGTCAGGTGGTCGTGCAGGTGGAGCGATGGTGAGTCCACATCGCTCTTCATTTTAGAGTTCAGGTAGTTGTCGTACATTTGTTTGGTTTTATTGAGATTTTTTTGGTATTTTCGTCACTGATTATCACTTGTCACAGCAAACACATCTTTCGGGGGGCTCTTTTAAATCGAGGGGTTGAGGTCAAGGCGTCGGGAGACAAATTGTTTACATGAGAGTGGTTTGTGTAAACTGTTTGGAACTTTTGGGATGTATTGGGTTGATTATGGAATTGTTTGGATGGGGTATTGGGAGAGGAAGTGTCGCGTGTGAGGGTTACGGATGACTGGTGGACCGAAATGATCGGATGAGGAGAGGATTCAATGAAGCTGGGGTGTGGCGTGACGGGATGGAGACGCCTATGGGTGGGGATTCGGTGTTTGGTTGGGTGTGAGTGGTCGGTTTTGTTGGGGTTAATGGGGCTTTGGGTCCAATCGTGAGGTTTTAGAGGTTTAGCGGAGGTTTTATGGAATTATCAGTAGCTTCAGCTCTTTTATTTTGTTGTTGAAGTAATTGTTAATTAATTAGTCAGTAATTTTTGTTATGATCTTCGGAGACGTTGGGGAATTATTGGGCGTAATTGTAGGAATTCTTTTGCTCAGCAGAAAACAATTAGTCGGATTTTTTGCGCTGGTCTGAAGATTCATTTGATTTTTTTTCTCAGTTTTATGGGCTTGAAGTATGAGTTATGACAAATACTCGATGGGCATTGATACCACTGTCGGCAGGATATTTTGTAGTGAGGGGCTTGGTCTTCTTCTCGACTGACTCATGGCAGTGAGGAACCGATCGGAAAAGTTTTGTTTATTATTCTCGATGCGTAATGCCAGTTCGAATGACACAAAGAGGACGCTCAGATACTCAGAGATTAGATACCAAGAGTAGATTTTAATTCCTGATATTTCTCGGGGGCTCTTGTTCTTAGAGCTGGGGATACTTGTCACTCTTCGGATCGTCAATGGTGGATTTGTCTGGGTTGGGAGGAGTAATGGGGTGATAGAAAAACGATGGGACGTACGTTCGGAATTTGTGGTAGATTTAGTCCAATTGCGAGTTGTTTATATTATTTTATATCATAAGTGCGTAATTAAAGCGGGGAAGGAACCGGGGTCCAGGGCGCAAGGCCCGCTGCACTAAAGACAAATCACATTAAAAGACATTTTTTCAATTCATTAATTCATTAATAATCAGGAAATTGTTATCCTGGATTGTGGAAATGATGCAAAATTCGCAGCATAAATGAGCTTTATTTATTTTAGTCTTAGCTTATACGCACGAATAATATAAAAAACATTTCAAAATCGGGCAGTACCACATGGAGACCGAAAAATCGTTAAAAAATCCGGATTTACAACGTAATTATTATTATCTCAACTATTAAATCATGACAGGAGTTTATTTACATGTTTTAATTTCGAAAAAAAATTGCCTCCGGGAGTCTTCAACCACTTGTCTTAATTTATGTGCTATGCGTCTGCGTGTGGTACAAGGGGTTGAGGAATTTTCGAAAAATGTCAAGTGGTTTCTGGTCCACCCACTTGTCCGCCCTTCTACAACCCCCCCGGGGCCTCAAGGATGGAGTGCTTCTGTTTACCGTTACGCCTTCGACGCTCCTCATGATCCAGGAGAGTCATAAGACCACTCGTGGGTCTTTCCTCCTTATCGTTATCTCAAGAGAAATGATTGAATTTTTTTGTCCGCTCAATTCCAATTATTTTATATACATTTTTCTTCAAATCTGTGGAAACGAAAGCTAAACTCCTAATATTCAAATTTAATTATTACACCCTCTTTAAAGATAAAAAAAAGATTTAACTTGAAAAAGTGATAATTTTGGAAAATTGATAAGTCACTGAAAAAAAATCTACTGGATGTAAAAATTTTATCAGAGCTTGGTCTCGTACAGCACTTGGCAGAAAAAAATCGCCAAGACAATCGGAAACCTGGGTTTTTTTAAATTTCGCATTTGACGTGGAATTGCTCGTATAATTTTTTTTCACCGATCACATTCAATCCTTTTTTGTCTCTCATCCGATCGAGAGGAAGCCGAGGAAGGTTAGTGCCTCGTGGCTCTGGGGAGCACGTGAGGCTGCAAGCTCTCGCTCACAGTCGAGGGAAAAACGACGGGGCCACCCAGGCCGCCATCAGACGCGCCGACAACACTGTTTACACGATATCCGTAATTTTATACCACTGATCGTACATGTCTGGTACTGAAACACTATGGTGTCCCTCAGTGTCATTCATTCCCTTTGACTTTTCAACTTTTCATATTCAAATGTTACCTTTAAACATTGTAAGTCATCCCCTGGATATGTTCCATTATGGAAGAAAAATAAATCAATGATACTTATTCGCTTGTGCAACTTTGTCAGCGAAAGTATACCAAAGTTGTTGCAAAATTTTTGTCAATCGAGATTGACATTAACTTGCAATGCAATTCTGGATGTTTAATTGGCAGTTACAAATGAATATCATATTTAGAGGAATCGGAAAATAGTATATTTCGTACCGAAGGCGAGGGATATAATTCCACGAGTCAAAAACCACTTTTTTCATGAGTTACGAACATAATTTTTCATCTCAATGTGTCGATAAAGTACTCCGCTTCGCGACGAGTGACTGAAAAGTGACTTTTCCGACACAGCGCGATGAAAAACTTATTTTGTGAAGAAGTTCAATGAAAAATTTACCATTTTACTTCAGAACTGTCCCACTCATTAATTCTTCAAAAACAAAAAAAAAACGTCTGCGAATCAATGACAATTTTTCAATCTAGGAAATCATTAAATATTCAATAATAATTCTCTCACTCTCGAAAAGCGTTAGTAGCGTCTGGTGAGTGTTTCTTTCTGGTCACTATAGCGAGTTAGAACCGCAGTTTCATCCAAGGGGAAGAACGAATCCGAAATAAGACGATGTTTACACGATCTCAGCTATTTTGGAAAGCGTGCAGAGTTTTGAGGCCTCTTGAATCGATTCATTTTCGACAATTTCAAATAACATTCTCTCCTCGTCCTACCTCACACTTCTTTGCCCCTTCACCCCCGTCTTCTCTGATATAACAAATTAAAATTCTCCGAGTCATTAACCGAGGATTAAGAATTTTATTTCGTTTAGGGAAAGTCCCGGGGGCCTCTTAAGGTCTGTTTACTCGCAGCGTGGTATCCTGGTTATGATCCACTGGCTTTTAGCACTCGTCTCGAAAAAAAATCCCCTTCTCACTGAAGTTCCTCTACTGACGAGGACGCACTCCCCTGGTGGCTCGATGACAGCATGAACGAGTTACAGTAGTCCTAAATTGTTTACAATGTTATCAAAACATTGCTTGAAATATCCAGTTGGGGCGCGGGGGAGAGGGATGAAAGAGTGTTCGATAGTAGAAAAAAAAAAATAGAGGAGGATATTTTTTTTCTGCATTTTTATGGAGTAGATAATTGCATTTTAAACGCCGGGAAGAAAGCACACATCTAAAATGCAGAGGAATTGCGATTTTAAGCGCTTACCATTCAATAACAAATTATCAGAATATTATATTAAAAATATCAAAATTGCACAGAAAGAAAAGAAAACATTACCGCTGAATGCAGTTACCGTTGCATTTATTAATTTCAGTTCCTTTGAATTTTTTCATCACCATAATTTATTTGTTAACGGTTAGAGTTTTATTTACTTTAATCATTTTAATCTCATTAAAGCGCATAATACCGTGTGTGCGCGAGGTCTCGCGATATATTTGAGAAAACGTAGTTTAAAATATCGTGTGTTGCTGGGATGGATTTCGGTGGTAGAGAGAGCATAATTTTACACTCAGTTCGAAGGCACAGGAGATGGTATAAACAATTTACTCAGCAGGACCGCAATGTTGTAGGTGTTTCTCAGCTTCGACCTTAGGCCCACTTCGAATAACCACTTTTTGTACTTGTATAATTTGTCCGAAGGTAATGCTCCAACTTCAGTGAAATATGAATGGGATTGGATTGTTTATTGATTGAGCAGGGAGATTAGAACAGCTCGAAGAAGTGTTATTTTAAGAGAGAAGGTTTTTCATCTTTTCGTTTTTTTTCTTCAAAAATTTTCGTTTGTTTTTCTATGAAGTATTGTTTATATTTTGAGATCATATCCAGCAATGGGGAAATGAGGGGCGGAGTGATATTAGACGTTGTATTTCACCCCCTTCTCGGTGGTCCGAACTGGAGCGAGGCACCAGCTGCGGCCATCTTGCCAGTGCTAGTTGAGTTTTAACGGCGTCGTTAAGAATTTTTTTTTTTAACTTCAACGATCGTTTGTTAAAGACCGTAGGCAACAACCGGAATAGAATTGCATCAAAGTTTCATTCGTTTCGAACAATGTGAATAATTTTCAGTGGAAAATTCATTCACATTGTTTCTCTCTGAATAATCAATTGTGCCGCACAAATAGCGGAACAATTTTGGATCTATACATTTGGAAAAATCGGTAGTCCGGGTAGTTGGGAAATAACTGAAATTTTTCTGGCCATTTGCCAGATTTTTCGCTACCGGAAGTTGTAAATTAGTGCATCTGGTGGGTTTGTCTCGGTTCACTGGGGAATATCGAGATGTAGGCTTATCGTGATAAAAAGAAACGACACGTGAGGTGCCGAAGACGGGAGTCGTAAAAGATAAGACAGATGTTGTGCACTTTTACGAATTGAATTTGAATTTTACGAGGGGGAGGGAACCAGTGACATCTGTTTTCATCGGTCAGAATTTCTGTACTGTTTTACCACTGGAGCGTCAGTTCTCCGAAAACAATACAACGGTTATCGGTAAAGTAAATTCCTGACTATTCCCTCGCCAACTTCTTTACCGACTGCGATTCACCATCAACAGTCGCTCAGAACAATTTCCCCATTATTTATCTCATTATCTGATTATGCGAAATTAATTCTACCCAAGTTTTTAATTGCCCTTTTCTTGCTATAAATAAAATATAATTATTTTCGTATTATTTTTATTGAGCGAAATCGTTAATTCGACTGACTTTCAAAGTGACTTCCCGTCAGTGACTTACCATTGGCAAATAATTTTCCCTTAGATGATACAAATTAATTTCAATTAATGGTCAATCGGTTACGGCAATTTCTGCATTACCCACTCAAGTTCAAAATAAATATCTCACAATCGATTTAAAAAAAAAAGTAAAACAAATCAAATATGTACACACCACAAAATAATATTTACCAAGCGCAATTGTTAAATCAATTGTCCAGTGTTTGTATAATTCGGGCAATTATTTTCAAACAAAATTGCGGGAATGTCACAATTACTGTAACTCCAGTATGGATAACACTTTTGACTTTTTTTGAGTATCATCAATTGAGTAAAATCGATTGAATGATTGGAAAATCTTTAAATCGGCTGGATTCCAGACTAAATAAAAACATTGTAGAGCTCCCTATCCCCTCCGACCTGCGTGACGCCAGATTTTGTATATTTTCTCAATCAATATTGAAGTTCTCATTGCGACCTTGAGTGCAATGTAACAACAGGTAGATCTTTATTTTTTCTGCTAAATGGCCACGAAAAAAAGTGGTTTTGAAAATCTTTCGTTTTGGCTTTTGTCAGGCTAAAAGGGAAGCAAAGACATGATAAATTATGCACTGAGAGTCAGTGGTTAATGGAAGAAACGGTCGAGTCAATGAAAAGCGAATGAGTCGAGTGGATTGACACAGTTTGAGGCAGTTAAACAGGAAATAAATCATCGCCAATGTGGATCATTCCGTGATCCTCTTGGCATCTTTGGGGCAGTCTCGAGGGCGATATTAGTCGCAATAATTTCACTGTCCACTCGAAGTGTCGTAAAGGTACAGGGGAAGGTCTTCTCACATTAACCATTTGGCTCATGGTGCCCAAGAGGAATGAATGAACCGTTGACGAGTCGTGTTGACGGCCAGTTTTATCCATTAACGTTTAATTGCCCTGGAACAATAAACAGCGAAAATTTGAAGAGGGAGTGATAAAATTTTTTTTCTACCTGGAAAAATAAACGATAGCATCGAAAATGTCATTTTGGACCTGGCCTCGCTGTTGTTGAATTGTGCGCTGACTCCAGTGCGTTTGGTCTGTTGAATGTCCAGAAATGATTGAATGCAGAAGAAAATAAATATCAAAGGCTGAGAATATCTTGAGTTATTTCAAGGCAATTTGTTTTGCTTGAACAATTTGTAGTGATACAAGTTGTAATTGCTACTAATGAAAATATGGGAATTTTTTTGTGAATTAAAAATAAAGAAACTCGGATTGATTCAATAGATTTTGAGGATAAATTTTTCAATTTCAATTAAACAAATTGCAAATAAATTTTCGAAGGAGTTTAGCCATCTCGATATTTTTAAAATTTTAACAATAACTGTTTGTAAATTTTTAATATCTAATTGGAAGCGAATCTCGGATGAAATTGATTACTTGATTTTCAAAATTCAGCGAAATTAAATATCAATTTTCTCATTTTTCACTTTCTATTCATTGTTATCGTCTTATTGGCAAAAAAAAAAATACAATTTCATATGCATAAGTATATTTTTTATGCATTATAAACTTGCTAATTATTTTTGTCTCTACAGTAGCAAGTTAATTTATTTCAGATCAATATCAATCCAAACGTGACTTCCTGTTTATTTATTTATGTATATCAGGAGCGCATTATTTTTACGTAATGATTAAAATCCTGGATATTACCTTGGGGAAAAAGAATGAGAAAATTAATCCGATACTCGGGAATCCTCCTTGTTCAATAAAAAAAAATATTTAAAATTTCGAGGATTAAGAGCAATCGTTTTAGAAGCATTTGTTTCGGCTTAAAATTCCCTCTCTTATACCTGAGACGTCCGTCGCGCGAATCTCCGGCATCTGGAAGGACTTAAAACGCGTGGAAACCCGTCAAGGGCCGAAATTCTTCCTCATACGTACTGTACCGCCGTTTGGAAAAAGGAGATCGTGCCACTGGGTACGTGCAGAGAGCCCCAAAGCCCGGATATTTTCTGGTCAAATGTCAGAGTGCGTTTTTAGTTGTGGATTGCGAATGTTACCCGGAAAACTCGGCTGGTACCTATGGGGCTTGACTGGTGGGTGAACTCGGGGGATCAATGGACCTCATGTTGGGACGATGGACACTCTCTACAGTAGATTAAAGCAAAATGTGGATTTTAGTCCTCAGTGGGTCGAGGCCAATGGCGCCACCAGTTAATCCGACGGGTGGAGAAGACACTGGTGTATTATTTTTTTATTATATTTAATAGAGAAAAGAAAACATCCCAAGTTGGACTGATAAATTTTAAGCCTAATTTTTTGCAATGATAAATCCATTTTTCAAAGTAACTTCATTATTAAAAATTATTACAACGGATTATTTCGGGTAATCGAATTTGACCTGCCATGGGTCAATCAGAGTTTAGGATTTTCACTCACGTGGTTTATTTCAATCTGATAATAATCTAATAAAATTAATGGAACATTTTTAGTTTGCAAAATTTTTTCCTCTCGGTGCTACGCAAAACAATCGAAAATAAATGGATAATTTTGGTGGTCTCGTGGTACTACTACAGATTAAAAATCAACTGATGCTCTTGAACGTAACTCCTTAAATAAAAAAAAATTCTTGATTTGGGAATTGGCAAATGCAAATGGGGGGAAAAATCTGAAATTCAACAGATTCCCCCAATTCTTTCAATAGAATAGATAACCGGAACTACCGAGTGTTTTATGCATAGTCTCTCCCAAGTCGATAGGGACATCAAAGGAGCGACAACGGATATGTGTAAACCGCCCTCTGCGCGAAATAAATGTTAATAGTGAAGGCCCGGGTCCTTCCCGGGACTGCCCCCCCCCCATCAAAGAGCCGCTGACAGATAAATGTAAGCGAGCATTTAACGCGAAGTCGTCGCTAATTTTAATTGCTACCTGATTTACGCTATCCCTCTCCGCCTGTTGAAGCTCTATTTTTCGTTTTCTGGAAAGATTGAGGGGAAGTGGAGGCGAAATATTCGCGAAGCGTGCTCTGATCAATTGTCAAAATATACAGTAGGAATATTTCACTTGAATTTGCCGACTCAAACACGAAAATTATTGTACAATTGGCCCATTTATTTACAAAAAAAAATCAGGCGATTTTCAATAGTAGTAATACATTTCACAAATAATCAACAATTATCTCAACAGTGCGTGAATAAAATTGATTTTTTTCCGAATGAAAAAAGGGGAAAAGCGAAGTGGAGTAATAATATATCCCGATAAGAATCGGATGTCTCTGAAAAGCATTTGCTCTCAGCAATATTCGGTTTGATTTGACGCCACACAGTCCGTCGCCTCCCGGCTGTTTTCATACAAAACAAAGAAACTCATCCCATCGATTTTTCATCTCACCACTCCCACACCCACTCCATCTTCATTCCTTTTCAAAGATACTTTGCAATTCTCAAACCTATCACTGAACTCCTCTCATCGATAAAAACCTGAAAAGTAAAATTATTCAAATTTTTCGTATAAAATCGAGTGGTGAATTACTTTTGCCCGAGAAAATTGAAAAAATTGTGAGGAGGAAGTGCCGCCGACGTTCCGAAATACTTTCGGCAGACGGCGTGGCACCAGAAACCGTGGGCGGGAGGGAGAGGATCCCCATGAAATGAGAGAAAAAAAGGATGTTAAATAGGATGAGAAGTGGGAGGGGGATTGTCCCCGGCAATAAGGAAGTTGCCCGCTGCTTGAAAAAACAGAGAGAAGTCGCTAAATATCGTTATAAGGCCGGTGCCTGAGAAAACACCCGCACTTTTTCGGTATTCCGTTTTTCACGTCTCTCCAGACTGCCCGGAGCCTGTTCCTCTGCTGGTATAATTAATTAGAGAGACCAGTCCAATAATTTTTCACTTTGAAAACGCCTCGACTTCCACGTGGCGAGGAAAATTGTCGGGATGTGGGGGGGAGAAAATATCGAGCAGAATGTAATTAGACGACCTAGCGGACACGGAGGGGCCATACGAAAGGGAGGATGGGAGGAGAGCATTCTCGAATCCAATTGTTCCCGAATTTTTTAAAAATAATCTTGTAATTTTTAAGAGCCAATGACTTACTCAATTCCAAATTCAATTGAATTTTTTGAGAATTCCGGCATAATTAAATCAGGAATAATTTTCTAATTGATGATAAATACAATTTAGTTAATATTTTTTATTTCAATTCCTTGAAATTCCTGGAAATTTTAATGATCATCTGCATTAGCCTGAATTTCCAAGATGAATCCGAGATTTAATACAGGAGTTGATCGTCGAATTGAATTCAAATTTGCAATATAAAAAATGGAAATCAAATTATTGCTCAATTTTCAAGAAATATCCAACAGTGTAGGATCTAGGATTATGCTAATTACCGTTTTTCTGGGCTTTTGCAGTCGTTAGAGACAGCACGACGATAATTAATTAATTCGGATATTGGAGATTTTGGAAATTGTTCTAAAATTATTGGCTGTAGCTTTCTCATTCCAATTGCATTCAATTTCTGCGAAAATCGACGAGTTATTCGTCTCTCCAATTTCTCTCGTCTCCAATTGTTGTCTTTTCAGGTGAAAAAAAAAAACGATTAACTGAAGTGGCTGCGCCAGTGAAAAAGTGTGCCTTGTCATAATTTTTCATCGACAAAAATCATTTATTAAATTGCAAGAATGCTTCAATAATTCAATTCTTGTTATCTCAATCCCTCGGACTCCTCTTATTTTCATATTTCCGTAAAAAAAACACTCGTTGAAGTTTAATGGAGCCATCAACCTCACCCCAACCGATAAACCCATTATTCTTAACACTCGGGGAATGGGTCCCTCGGTAGCCATGTTCCTGTCAGTTAACCAGGCTGGCAAGCACACATCAACACTCGTACATATTCTCTTTCCCCTTTCACATTCACGTATAACAATTTTGTTATCCCCATGATGGTTACCTTCAACGTCAGTGGGCAAAATGGCAAATACGCACGCGCTACACTCCCACGGATAGCCACGAGGCGAGAGAGGGAGAGAGAGAGTGAGTGAGTGAGCTCTCCCTGGGTATCAAGGAAGCCGTGTGGCGATACGAAGGGGGAGGCGAAAGGTGGGCAAAGAAAAATATGGCGGAGTGGCCCTTTGTAACAAAGTGAAATATTCGTCGGCCATTGTGAATTTCTCCATTTTTTCTGACTTGCCAATTGCTATTCTCTTCGAATACCCATTTGCATTGTCACAGAAAAAATTTGGAATTTCGCAATTTATCGTTTAAAATTGTTGAATAAATAAAAAAATTGGCAAATTTGGAATAGAATTTTATACAATTTTATTCAATTGTCACAGG
>JAPYZN010000462.1:0-29302 GCA_030522865.1 Psyttalia lounsburyi | reverse complement strand
CCATACGATATTTTATGTCATTGTGCCCGTAATTCGCGATTTAACCGAGTGAAACGAGGTTAGAATCGCGTGATTACGGGCACCTATGGCATAAATATATTTTCTTTTATGAGTTACAAACATATCTCCACATTTTACCATGGGATTAATTATTCAATTATATTAAATATCACATAACTATTAATGGATTTGTCTTCACATTAATATTTACGCGGGTTGAGGCATTTTAAAAACAGTTGTAAGAAAATAAAATTAAAAATTGTATTGAATTTCTGTTGAATTTACTAAAATAACAACTTCATAAGTCTTGAAAAATCATATTACATATATTCATGTAGAAAAGATCTGAATAGAAAACATTTTGTACACAAAAATCTACTCATTTTTATTCTAATATTCTACTTTATTCTCTTTTTCTATCGAAAAAAAAAACAGATTCTATGAAATATTATCAACGGACAACATGAGAATGACATGAGAAGCAAACAATCAGAATTCGTAAATAAAATCACACCAGCTAATCGAAGTTATATTATAAATAAAGACTATTTCACGTCAGAAATAATTGAAATTTCCGAGGAATACCCTGTGTGTGTCAACCTGTGAATATTTTGCAATGAACATTTTTCGATGACCACATTATTTTGTTTTTTTTTTAATTGCATATTTTATAAACTATTTTTCTAAAAGTAAATCCAATGATTTATTCTATTATAGTAAATATAACAAAAAATTTCTGCCTTCGCCTCCACAGATAAAATATCATTTATATCTACACTAGTATCCATATAACATTATAAAATAATAATAATAATTAATTATAATAATATTTACATGAGTGAAGATGTTCAGAAAAAAGTCTTAGAGATATAAAATTAAACATTGTATTTAATTTCTGTTGATTTTACTAAAATAAAAGAAGCTTCGGAAAAATCCTAAAGAAAAAGATTCCACTCATTTTTCTATTAAAAAATAGTTTTTATGAAATATTATCAACAGACAATATTAGTAGCAAATGCGCAGAAATAACAGTTCACGTTTGAAACAATTGAACAATCTTTATATCTAACGGTCGCAGAAGCCATCAACAAAGCCCGATTTCCCGCCAAGAGGGCCCGTCGGATCTGGCTTACTAAGCCAGGCTTACGTAGGTCAGTATCCAAACAGTCGAGCCAGTGAAATGAGTGTTACCCACTCAGTCGCCACGTGAATCGTCTAAAAAAAACCGTACAATCATCAAAAACGTGTATTCCAAAAACTTTCAAGACCTAATGATGTTCGTGAAGAGGAGAAAAATATCGTGGAGCCCGTAAATACAACCCTTCACACGTTATTTCCATTGAATTCCTGAGAATATAACCTCAACAGGCATGTCACAATTTCCAAAACAACCACTTCTCCACTAACTCTCGCGGCAAAAACCAAACCACAATCATCAACGATAAATTAAAAAAATGGAGTCTGATGATCCCAATATCATCCTTCAAACCCTTTCTACCCCCCCTGCCAACAATTCCATCCGAAAATGCAATTTATCCTTCTCCTTCAATTTCGACGTCGATGGAATCGACAGCGAAAATACAACGGACTCGGAGACCCCGGATCTCCAGATCGACGTCTCCGAAGTGATAAATTACCAGAAAATGAGGAAAAGAAAGCTAGTGGAGATCGAGGAGACCTCGGCAATTGACGAAATGGAGGAGGAAATTGAGAGACAATTGGATGCCAAAGCAGCGAAAACTAATTTAACAGCAACAAATGTGAAAAATATCTTGAAACACGTAATCACAAATGAACACGTCCTGGCGATGGTTCAAAATAGTGTCCACAATACCGAAGAGGGTGCGATATTCGAACCGAAATTAACTCGAGCCAAGGCAAAGGAGCTAGCGATGGCGCAGCCCAATATTCCCTGGCCAATGACACCAGTGAAGAATCCAAGATCTTCAGAGGTTCAGGCTCTAATCAGCGAGGATTTTCATGAGGATTCGTCCGACGAGGAGTACCATCCCGACCACGATCAGCAGAGTGAGGATGATGGAGATCAGCTGACGAATAGCGATGTCGAGTCCTCTCCAGCTACACCAGTTGCTCCAATCGAGACTCAGGCTCCTCCTGATGTCAGCAAGCAAATTCCTTTCGTTGACGTGCATTATGATAAGGAGGGAGTCTTCAAGATTCCCTCAATTCCTCATGTTCTCACGGAGGAGGAGAGCATCGGCCAGAGGACGAGGTCCAAACTTTGCCTGAGTGAAACTCCTCTTGAGCAGATTGAGCAGGCGTTCATTCCACCAGACATCACTACGGATATGTACGACTGGGATTGCGATATGGATGAAGAGTGGAATAAATTTCTGACGGAGTTCAGTCAGCCTCTGCAGCATGAGCCGAATGGGGAGGACGACCCTGAGGCCGATCCTGAGTACAATATTCTGGAGGACAGGGAGAGTGAGATGCTGGATAAAGAGGAGATCAGGGATGATAAGGCGGTGAAAGTGTCCAGAAAGGAGCTAAAGGATCTCGTGGCTGAGCTGTTTGAGTTTGAGGATATGTTCGCAAAGGGCGAGATCCAGGAGGAGGGCGGCAAGAAGAGGAAGAGCTTGGAAGCGCCCGTGGGGTCCGTGCACAATAATTCAACGGTGAGAGCTATTTATTTGTTTTTTTTTCATTGGTTTTGCTTATAGATATACGAAAAAAAGGGATTCTAATCATAAAATTCGCGATTGAATTTTTTTAGAGAAATAATGGAATTTGTTTGGAAAACGATTGCCAAAAATGTTCTCGATTTTTTCACAACTGAAGAACAAAATTCCAATTTTAGTCTTCTAATGGAAATGTTGATATTGTTGTTGATAAGTTAAATACGCAATGAAAGTGAAAAAAAAATATATATAATTTTGAACTAAATAAAATTCTTTATAATCTTCAATGATCTTTCGATTTATCAAAATTGCAGAGCTACTTGAATACAATGGAATAAATTATTCATTCCAGGATAATAAAGTTTATCGCTATAAATTGTTAGAAATAAAATTGTTTGTTACTGTTAGTTGTTGTTAGTTCATCTCTATTTCTTTAAATTAATTTAGATGTTTTGGTTTTGAGTGAAGATAATTGTATATTTTCTCAGGATAATCCAATGGTAAACCTTTTGCCTGCTCTAGCAGAGCCCGAACTACCAAAAATTGTGAGCTTTGAGCACAGCAATCTCATAGCTATTCAGTTCCAACAGCATGTACAATTGATGGTGCAACACTTCGTCATGACTTATCAACATCCAGAGCTCCATTCGCAGTCCATAACGTGCAAGGATAACTTAAATAGTATAAAGTATGTACTGTAGTACATCTCTTATGCCTCTAAACCCATCAAATAGAAAAAGAATCATAAAAAAGAAACAAAATAAAATTCTTAATTTTTTCAGTTGATAGAGGAAACCAACTTATTCGATATTACAAAAAATGAATCCCTAGTTCCCATTGAATAGAATTATGAATTTTATTTTATACAGAGACTCCTGTAGAATTTATTTACGAATTGGGAATTTAGTTATTGCAAAACTCTACAAAGAAAAACAGAAATCTCAGGCGGATAATGACAGACCGGGAACATCTTTCACTAATTCAATTTGTGCTTCCGAATGGAGGCACTATAATCTGTCTTCCCATTCTGTAATTTTGAAACGAAATAGAATAGGAAATGAAATAGAATGGTTTGAAAGGTAACAATACAAAGTTTGCTGACTATGTTTGTCGGTGTCGATGTCCATGGTCATTTTTTTGGGAAATTCAGTAATAAATTGATTAAACTTCTTTATAAGAATCTGAAATGTTGTCAGATTATAGCACTTAACTGGGTTTTACTTTGGAAATTTTCAACACGTTTGATTAGATAGTTTATGAGAAAAAACTATTCCTTCATAAATCGTTTTTTCCCTAATATTTTGGAAATTAATCAACCTATTTCAATTTTTATTCTTTCAAAATATTCGACAAAATATTGCGTTCTATCTAAACAAATGAAAACATATATACACCCGTTCATATAAAGTTTTTAAGATATTCCGATTTTTCTATTTTTTTTTTTTCATAAAAGTTTTTGTAATCACTTTTCCTTGTGCGAAAATTGAAATGTCAACTTGAAATTTGGAGCTCAATCGCATGAGTAGTTTTCGAGGTATTCGACTCTCTTTGAAAAGTTTTTGTGTGCAATAGCTCAAAAACTACACAATCGATTTGATTTTTTGTTTTGCCGTTAAACGTTACTTAAACCAGTTGCGGTCCTTGAAAGTGATTTTCATTCGTCAATACCTCGAAGAACAATTCTCATGAATCCATTTGGAAGCTTACTACCAATTTTCATAAAATTGGTAGCAATGGAAAAAAAGAAAAGACTAACAACCCAAAAGGTGTTCCACCCAAAGTCGGCAATACCTGCTTGTTTAATTATCGTTTT
This sequence comes from Psyttalia lounsburyi, assembly GCA_030522865.1. Lineage (NCBI taxonomy): Eukaryota > Metazoa > Arthropoda > Insecta > Hymenoptera > Braconidae > Psyttalia > Psyttalia lounsburyi. The sequence goes on along the minus strand of JAPYZN010000462.1, from coordinate 24,847 downwards.
AATCCTTTCATAATTAAAGTTTATTTTACTCAACAGTATTCTTCGTACTGGTGATCATTCAGCATTTAATGTCTTGAATCTTCCCGATGCTCTAGTCCTCGCCAACGATTGGGAAGAAAAATTCAATGACGAAAAATTCAAAGCTGAATACCGAGACATGCAAGAGAATGAGATAAAAATGGCTCTTTCAAGAGCATCGAGAAAGCTCGGTTACACTCCGAAATTTCATCCTGAGATGATTAAAATATTCATGGAGAGTCGAGCCCTCATGTATCCAGAATTACTACCTCACGTTCCTATGAAGAACCCTCTGAGGAAGACCAAGGTTGCATGGTCAAAATCTGAGGAATATGTGCTGGCCCTGGGATTGGAGCAGTTCATTCCTTTTCATGAGTCACGAGAAAGGAAATTCTCATTCAAGAAGATGATCCTCATGGATGCAACTAAGTCTATCTCCGAGTTTTTGATACCAACTAGGGCTCCTAAGGCGTTGTACGCACATGCGGAGCTTCTGCGAGCGTCGGCTGAGGACAATCCGGTTGGCTATTATTTCAAGAATGGGTATGTTCCAAGTAGAATTCATTGCATTGCATTGGAAAATACTGCGAGGGCACCCAAAGAACAACCGAGGACTTCACTGCCTCTTGTATGGCAGGAGATCTCTAGTGAGGTAAGTTTATTTGATCAAATATTTTTGGCATTGGAATTATTATTTTAACATTCAAGGCCCAGGCATACCTCCAGCTGAACGTTCAGATTGTCAAGATTGTTTTTCCTTTGATTTTTTTTATCTACAGAGACATGTATTAAAAAACTCATGTTTTGTAATCACTAGACCTCCAAGAATTATGTATATATTTGGAAAAAAACAGCTAGAAAAAATTGGGACATGTTCAAAGAATGCTTTTGATAAATATTGAGAAATAAGGGAATAGTGAGAAAAATCAGGAATGGATAATTACCACAGCAAATGGCGGCCATCCAATGTCAACTTGGCGGGAAGGCGAATGAAATGAGAAATCTTTCAATTCTCCGCCCATAGGCCATTAATTAAAAAAAGACTCTTTGAAAAAAGTGATCGCCTAGCACTCGTGCCAAAAAGTGCTGCTTTACGCACTAGTTGCACAATATACTATAATGATATTATTTTCATCATTCAATCTCTCGCATCGACTTGAACTATAATAGCCGAATTAAAATCTTATTGTATAGTAGAAAATAATTAAAAATGAATTTGACAATTCATTCTCCGTCCCCCATTAAATTTCTCCACTGATGTATATTTTTTCTCCAGGTTGACCAGCAGTCACCTAACACTACATGTTCAACGCCTCTAATTCGTTCGCTCTCAGAGTCCACCGACAACATAATAATCGACGCGAGTTTCCTGTCCCCCCTAATAAATATGCTCCCACACATGCCTAACCTGGACCAAACCCCTCCAAAAAGTGGTTCCAACGCTCCGGAAGAGGACCCAGCACCCCTAAACCAACCCCAGCACTCGCCGCAACTGCGGAAGACGACTCCCCGTCTCGCAAAAATCCGGAGCGCCCAGAACATGAAGCTGATGACTCAAATATCAAACCCCAAGAGTTCCCTCAGCCCCTCCATTCGCTCACGCTCCAAAGACGACTCTCCAAAGATCTCAGAGGTCCCCTCCGAGTCAACCCGCGGTGACAACGAGGACGAGATAGCCGAGCTAATGCTGGCTAGTACGACAATTCGCAAGGACACCTTAAACCGAAAAAAAGCGAAGGAAGCGCGAGAGCTGGAGAACCTAAAAAGACTGATGGAGGCCGAGACAGACCTGGCTCATGAGGAGCGCATCACAAAATTTGCTGCTTCATGCATCCAGAAAGTACACATGACCCTCGAGGCCTCCAACCCTGACCTCCTCAAGACAATAATAAAACTCTTCACAGATTACAGTCAGAAAATAGAGGGAGCAAAGCAGATGTCTCAATCCCTTCAGGACAAATTCGCCATAGATTTCTACAAAGGAATCTGCGATGCCCTGAGGGACTACCCAGATCTATCCTCTGATTTTATTTCATTCCTGAAGCCTCACCAGGCGGTGATGGTGGGCCAATTCAAGGAGCACACGATGTCCAAGAAAATGGCGGAGTTTATGAATGTAGCTCAAGTATACTTTGCCAAACAGCCTGCCAGGATGAATCGCCTGATGCAAGCAATAACTCAACTGGCGGCGGAGCCTTCTCCTAGTCTAGAAGGAGTCCATTCGGTGATGGATCCTGTACTAAAGGGACACGCCCTTCCCATGGAGATCTTTCGCCAGTGCATACCCAGTGAAAAACCCCCTGAGAGTCTCTTTCTACCTCATCTCTTCGAGAATCTCACGTGTCCCGTAGGTCCTTACGATAAAAATAAAGTTTACAGTGAGGACTCTCCTGAACTGTATGAGAATGTTGAGCTGTCCACTCCACCAACCCAGGACGATCCTTACGGGGGAGACAACTGTAAGTGCATTTGCCATGAGAATAGTAACTCTTCGTCGAAGGGGGGCAACTCTGAGCACTGCGTCTCCTGCGGAGTGAGGTATCTCAATGGGAGGATTTTCCTGCAGACCTCAGAGGGACTGAGACCAGCTAAGGTGACGTTCCCAGGGGATGAGGAGGAGAAGCTGGAGAATATGTCCAGAGTCTCTCTGAAGGCCAGTGAAAGGTGCTCTCCTGCGGGATCCACTGGGAGGCGCAGGAAGTCGTCGAAGAATGAACCGAGCGCTGATGAGGTCCCGCAGAAGTGCTCATTGAAGGGCTCACCGATCAAGGATGGCGAGGAGGGCAAGACCAGACGGGGAGGAAAGTCACCGCCGAAGTATGTGGATCAGAGGAGGATGTCAAAGTCCTCGGACACTAGCAGTTGTTCAGTTCTGGGACAGTCCAGTTATAATTCTCCCATTAAGAGCAAAAGAGAGAAGAGGGCGGAGAGGAGAGAAGCCAAGTCTGACTCGAAGAATTTTCATCTTGAGATTAGTAAGAATGATCAGGAGGAGGCAACGAGCAAAGTTGAGACTGCGGAGGTGAGTGAGGAGATAGGTAAGGTTGATAATAGTGAGGATGAGGTGAATACGAGTGAGCAGGTGGACATGGAGAGCAACAAATCTGATAACGATTTCACCGCTGAGCCAGAGAATGACGATAAACCGTGGTCCAGGCAGGAGGACGCGGTCCTCCTGCAACAAGTGCAGAAAGACTATTCGGAGAGGACTTTTGAAGTGGTTAGTGAGATTCTCGAGGGGAGGACTGTTGAACAAGTTAAGAGACGATGTGAGGTACTACTTGCGTTATTAGAAAAGATGGTTTAGTTGAAAGTTTAAATGATTGAGTTGCTGTTGATTATATTCATTATTAACTGATTTAGAAAATCAGTTGAAAAATCGTGAAAGAAGTTGTACATTGAGGAGTTGAGGTTTTGTAATAAATTTGAAGCTTGGAAAATGTTCAAACTTTTCTCATTTATTATTCCTTATTGTTGATTATAATTGCAGTTCTCGAACGAATACAATAAATAAAGTTTATTATTACTTCCTATTGTTGTGTTTTATTTTGTAAAATTAAAAAATATTTGTCATGAATCCGGAAGCTTTTGAAGTAGTTTATGATTTAACCGATCAGCGCTCATGTATGCGCCCCCAGGGAGGGGGAGACCAATGGGAAATGCCCACATGCTGCCCCGTTCGTCACTTTTGACGGCTGATCATCTGACGGGGGGACATGTGAGGTTGGGGACTGCCACAGTCATCCTATCATCGAAAAATCTCGTGCTCTAAATTGATCACAATAATGCAAAGAGTAACCACTCACGACACCAATTCGAAGGGACGCGTTTGGATAAGATGTCACCGAGCAGTGCTTCCGAGTGTTACACATTATACAAGAAAACGTACATGAAGAATGAGGACGCCTCACAGAGTGCTCTAGTGTTATCCAAATTTGGTGTTCTTGGGGTTTTTGTGTCAGGGGTCATTATAGCTGTCATTGCCACTGTATTGTCTGCATATTTACAGTACAATACGAATGATTTTTCAGGTAAATTTACGAAGATAAGTGATTACTGTGAATATTAATTTCGAGTATTGTCCACACATCAATTGATCAATCTCCAATTCATTGTTTACTATTACTACATTTTTCAATTCTATAGCAATTATGGTATGTCTTAAGTTGATTATTAGATAACATATTTTATATCTCTAGATTTATTAATTTGGCAACGATTATTTATAATTATTCGAAGATTCGTTGATATTTTCAATGCTTTTACATTCTGAATTTTAATGGCAAAGAAAACAATAAATTAACTAATTTAGGTAAGCATGGATGTAATAGCTGAAGCAAAGGGACAGAGACTAAACAAAGTAAATTATTGGTCTTGTTTTAAGATCATTTTTCGTTTTTTTAATAATTAAGATTAAAAAAAAAAGAAATAAAAATTCAAGCGAGTCTTGAAATATCCTCAATATTCCGATGTTCACAGATTTTTCGAACAGAGAATTACTACCACATTTTCTTTGTCTTCAACTTAACACTAATTAGATTATTTACTTTCTATTAAGGTGACGAGCCAAGACGGGCATTTTCTCCCCTGCCCTCCCAAAGCTTCCTCAACATCAACGAAGACAGTACGATCGGTCTACCTCTGGAGCCAGGTGGACTCCAGCCTTTCTCGCAAGATGAGGACGCAGCATGCATATCAGAAGCGATAACATCCCTCCAGTTGGCCCTGGAGATGAAGCTCTCGGGGAAGAAGAAGAAGGCCATCAAGTTATTTCGGCACGCAGTGGCACTGGCCCCACAGCATCCAGACGTTCTCAATCATTACGGGGAATTCCTGGAGCACACTCAGAACGATGTCATCAAGGCCAACGAGTTCTACGTTCGTGCCCTTACGTACGAGCCCAATCACGAGAGCGCAATGATGAACAGACAGAGGACAGCTCGAGTTGTCGAGGAGTTGGACAAACGCATGCTGAGGAGGATCGACGAGAAAAGGGACTCGCTCTCTGCTATTCCTGACCAGAATGCAGCTCTGATAAGGGCCAAGAAAGAGGCCTATTTTCAGCATATTTATCATACTGTGGGGATCGAGGGGAATACAATGAATTTGGCACAGACTAGGGCCATTGTCGAGACGAGAACAGCTGTTGCTGGAAAGAGCATTGATGAACATAATGAGATTCTTGGACTCGATGCTGCCATGAAATATATCAATGCTACTTTGGTGAACAGGTATGAGAATGTGAGAATGCGATAATTCATGGAATTTATTGAGTTAATCATTATTTCCTTTCTTGGTGTTTTTTTTTGCAGAATTGGTTCGATTTCCCTGAAGGATATTATGGAGATTCATCTCAGAGTGCTGGGGCATGTAGATCCTATCGAGGGTGGGCATTTTCGGAGAACTCAGGTTTATGTTGGGGGACATGTTCCTCCTGGTCCGGGGGATATACATTATCTCATGGAAGAGTTTGCTGCTTGGCTGAATAGTGAAAGAGCTATACGATTGCATCCTGTGAGGTAAGGACGACATGGTGACTTTTTTATTAAAAAAAAATCTGTCTTAATTGTTGAGGTCGAATTTAGAATCTTCTTAGGTACCTTAACCTGAATGGAATAACAAGTCCATTCTGGCTGCTAGTTTTTTTTTTGATTCCCCGTCATAAGGTTTTTGGGAAATTTACTTTTCCCTTGATTATATGAATTTTCTAAATTTCGTAAACTATAAAAATACTTATCTTCTAAATTCAATTGCATAATATTCCTGAATTAATTTATGATATTTCGAAGTACTGGAGTTTGATCAGATGTAAATTTTTATTTTAACATTAACTGTACACTGAGAGGAAAAAAACTGTTTTTTTCCAACGTTTTTATCTTCCCTGAAGAAACTTAAGTTCGAAAATGGACATGAAAATATCATCTTACACTGAGAAAAAAAAAAGCTTCTCCAAGAAATTTTGTACTGGTTGCAACGATAAAGATTATTTATTACAAAAATGTATTTTCTGAAATTAAATTTAATTTGATCAATTTGTGTAATAATGTCGCAATTTCAAATCCAAGATATTGCTGTGTAAAAATTACTAGACTTGATTCCAGAAGTAGTTTTCTTCCTGTAGGCCAATTGTTCCCCATTTGTCAAGCATAAATTTTCTTGACGAAAAGTGTCTTTCCTCAGGGTAGAATATTATTTTCTCGTCAATTTCTGAGCCACGTATTTCTTTACAAACGTAAAGACCCACATCCTAAAAGCATTCATTAACTGTTTTCAAGTACTATCCTCATGCCAATGGTTCCAATTAGATTTCATTGCTTATTATAACTACAATTTAATTCTTCGATTTAATGGCAATTATTGTATACTTTACAAAAGTTAATTATGAGTCAACATATTTGATATCCCTACGTTAAATAATTTAACATAATCTCTTACTTGACGATGATTAGTGGTCAGTATAAAACGACGATAAGAATATAATTAACAATGTATAATCATCCTGAATTCCCTAGATATTTTGGGCGATGTAAACAATCTGGCGGTCTAATTCCATTTATGAAAAAAACACTAATTATTATTCCTATACGCACGACACACGTTTGAGAACTAATTATCCTCAAGGAAGAGATTAAGATCCTTCATTCGATTGAAAAATCATAATTTTTCGTGCTTCTTAGCTGGTATAATCTGCTTCGGCATGAAGGAAAAAAAATAGGAAAATCTGGGGAAAGAAATAAAAAAACAAATTCAAGAAGGCGGGCTCAATCGGGCTTAATCGGATTTCTCATGGATTTCCCTGTTGAATACCATCAATCAATTCCAGAAATAATCAATCATAAAAAACGTAATAACAACATTTTGTTCATTTAGATACGCTGCGCTGGCTCACTACAAATTAGTCCACATCCACCCGTTCTCAGACGGAAATGGGAGAACATCGAGACTGCTAATGAACACAATCTTAATGCAAGCTGGATACCCACCGGTGATAATCCACAAGCAGCATCGCCACAAGTATTACGAGTACCTCCAGATAGCGAATACGGGAGATGTAAGGCCATTCGTGCGATTCATCGCCGAATGCACGGAACAAACGCTGGACTTATTCCTATGGGCGACAACTGAATTCTCCAAAGAAGTACCAGCTCTCAGTCAAGAGTCCCTTATGAGAGATCGTCACCGAACTATTGTACTTGATCCCGAGGGTAGTGGTGACTTCATTAATGATTAATGTTAATGACTAATGTAATGTAGAATTGTCTGGGTCTGATCCAATTGCATTTCTCATGTTCAGAAAAGCAAATGTTAAAATGTGATACAATTTTCATCTATCAAAATTAGCCAATTTGTACATATAATTAATTCAATTCATTTATGTTATCTTGGAAATTGAGTTTATCCTCTATATTTTGTAAATATTCTTTTCGATCATTTTGCTGAATATTTATATTAATCGATTGACAATGTGGAATGTATTTACTTGCTGGTCGAGTTATTTATTGTTTTCATGAAAATAAATTATTCGTACCTTTGACGAAGATAATCTGCCATTGAGGATGTTTTTTTTTTTTGGAATAGTACAACAGTTTTGGTTTTATTTTAGTAATGACAATTTATTCAAGTAGATTTTCATCATCTCCAATAGAATTTTCGTGATATGGTCTCTGTACACTGAGGATGTCGGCACTTAAAGCGAATAATCGATGTCCAATCCTCGTTTAACATTATTTTTCATTATCTCTCAAAGGCCACTAATATCAATCGTCAACGCCTCGAATGCAAATGTTGAGGAATCCAAGGATAAATGCATTACCAAAAGAAGTGGAGATTCTTCAGAAGCTTCATATTTTCTCAGTTACAGTTAGTTAGATTACGACGAAAAAAAAAAATAAAACAAAAATCATTCGAATAACAATTTTACGTGAATTTAATAAAAAGTATTACGAACTAAACAGAATAAAATATTTTTAAAAAAAGTACTCAAGACAATTCATATTCGCTCCACAGTAAAATTTAAATTTAATCATCTTACCATCTAAACTGTTATCATTCTGGATTCAGTCGTTATTTGGTTTTAAATTTTCTTTTATCATTACGTTATACGACTCGAGAAGCTATTATGCTTTATTCACTGGGGGATCCGTCAGGGCGAATCGACCATCGTACAAAAAGAACAAAAACTTTTAGAAAAAATGCTATCGATGAAAAATGAGTTAATGAGACAAAGCAAAATAACAATTAAGAATTTATAATAAATAATCGCCAGGTCGAGTCCCTCAGGGATTAAAAATCTGATGAATTATCCTGACATGACTATTTTCATTTCTTTTATTTCTATCTATTTGTTTTCTTTTTTGAGAAATACCACTAGGCATCGAACAAACTCCGAATCATTGATCCCACACTGTATCACTGTTCAATGACGTTTCAACTCTTAAATTTTTCTCGAATTTTCCATTTCTTGATAATAACTTGGATTTTCTGAGTTTCCTTTTACATATTTTAATCAACGCTCTCCATACTCATCAAACGTCCTGCGTCTTAGCTAAACATAATTGAACATCTCCAAGCTTTATTCATTTTCGTTTCATTAATACAAATGTCCTCTTTTCATCTTTTAATTTCAAATAAATAAAACACACAGTTCTCAATGGACATTCGCGAAATACAGAAAAAATAATTGATGATTTGATGTGACTCCATCAGAATTAACGAGGCCATTTCAAAATTTCCCCCCGAGTTAACATTGGAAATACGATTTCAAGCATTTTACAATCGCTAAATTAATTAATTCAGCTAATCAACGCATTCACCGAACGTAGCTTATCATTAAAAGAGTGTTATCGAGAAATTCTGGGGTATCAGGCAAAAAATCGAGAATTCTCAATACTTCAGTTGTCATGGATATTCATAGTAAAGAGAAAATAAAAAACATTGAGAGACATAAATAATTTTCTAGAGCACTGGAGATTAAATCCAATCAGTTGGTCATGTACAATCGATTGATTCTCGATCGTAATGATCAAATTGGATGATTTATTACCACAATTAATTTACCATTTGTTCGTTAAAAATGATCTGGAACACCTCTTGAGATGCAAGCAGGACAAAAATTCACGTGACAGTGGTAAAATCGATTAATTTTTCTCATGAATTTCTCTTTTTGATTTGGGTTAATTCAAGCGGAGTTTAATTGTAACGGGAGTTGCGGGTGCGCGTCATCTTCTGGCTGATCTGCTCCTCTTGGAGGAGTTGGCTACGAAATTGACTGACTTGATCCAATGCTGCATTGAGTGTGTCCCGCTGCTGCACCAACAATTCTTCCCATTTTTTCGCGTACGCTGAAACACAGAATATTTGAATCCCGTAAAGCTGAGACCCGTTAATATTACGGTTTGACTGTGTTTCAAAGCGATTTGTAAGGATTAATTGTCAGAGTGTGAGCTCGTTGTGATTTGAACCCTCTTTGCAATAAAAAAAAATATGATGAGAGGTCGTGAAAAAGCGAATTGTATAATCATTTTGTAACTCAATTATCGGTTAAAAAAATGTGTAGATTAGATCAAATAAATACTTATTAGTAAAACGAATTTACAACTGTTAGAACTGCCAATTCAACAAAAATAACATTTATTAATGATCAATTAATTATGATACATTGTATGGAAGCTCAAGGTTTGTATTTACTCTTTAATATTTTATGTTATTCCAGTGTCATCGATCGGGGAAGACAATCGTCTTCGATTGCACCAGGACCTTGTACTCCATGAGACACGAAAAAGAAAAAAGGTAATGAGTAAGTTACAATTTCTCGATGAATAGAACCGAAAGCAATTCTTTGATGTACAATTATTACTTCTGGAGGAAATCCCCGCAATGTGACATGATGAATGTAAACCAATAATGAAATAACTTGCCCAGTTGGTGATTAGTACTTGATAAATTCCATACTTAAATGAATGTAAAAGCGATTACATGATTTAAAAAAAACTAATTTCGCCCACTAATGAGTGAACAGCTCTTGCTCTTTACTTAATATCGTACCGTCTGAAAACTGTATTCTCTCAATAAGACGTCTAGTCAAGGAGAACCTCCTCGTCAGGTAGGGCGACTCAAACTTTGTTCTTTTCCGTCTCAAATCTGCAAGGTTTTCTGGCGTTACACTTTCCATATCTCATTATTATAGACTATTATTCTGTTGGCAGAATAATTACTTTTGGACGAAATTGTGTACAATTTGATGGAGTGTATACATTTGCAGTAATGCTTAAGCATCAATTGGCTTAATGGTCATGGTGTGAAAATGAAAGTGAGCTTATTTGATCAATAATACTTAATTTAAGGCCTGGACGATTAACTTTTGGAATGTTATCTACGTCTCATTTTATTATCCTTCTCCAGAAATCTATTTCAACATTTTGTTTGATGATTTTGTGTTGCAATAGATATCGCAATGACCATGAATGGATATCGAAAAAAATAAATTAATAAATGCATTGAATATCTTTACAGAGCGTTTTTATTTTTTTATTCAGTAGAAAGTTCAATTATCCGTAAAAGATCGTCATTTATATGTGGCCTTAGTGATCTGCCAGAACTATAGGGGCAGCGGGAAGTCAGAGCCATTTAATAACAAATTGGATTTTGCACAGCCGACTTTTGTACTATTGTTAACAATATTGTGGAAAACATTTCCGAACGTAAATAATGATAATTTACGGTAGGGTATTGCACAGAATTTTTAAAATGAACAGCTGTCAGCTGTTTTGCATTCCTACAAATTCCCTATAAAGTGAGAGCTGATTCCTTCAATAATTCTGTGCAATATTATGCTGCGAATTATCATTATTTACTTGTAATAATGGTTTAACAATATTGTTAACAATAGCACAGAGGCTGGTGCAGAGCGTTCTTTGTGATTTTGTGGTCACGGCCACTGTAAAATTTGATGAATTTTTCATTGATAATTGAGCTTTCTACAAAAAAAAATTTGTTTATTATCCATTCCTCAGTGGGACATTTACCGCAATGTAAAAGTGTCAAACAAAATGTTAATATCATTTGCTGGGGAAATGTAAAAAAAAAAACGTAGATAGGCTTCCAAAAGATAATCAATCCGGGCCTTAATCGAATTTAATTTGATTTGTATTGAAGAAAATTGATTGATACTTATTTGTACATATTCAAAGCTGGAAGTTATTCCTAGAATTCATTCCACATACATCCCACGAGAAAACTCATCAAATATATCCATGAATGTTAAAATTATTCTTTACCAAGGACTGATAAACGTTCAATAACCAATTAAAGAAACTAGACCGAAAATTAAATGTAAAAATGGCAAGATTTTCTGATGTTACACTTTTCATTTTCCATCATTATATTTTACTATTTTTTTTAAGACTAATTGATAATGCTAATCGAAATTGTGTACACTTTAATGGAATGCATGCATTAATACTAATGCTTAAGCATTACTTATTCTCACGGTAATCAATAACAATGAATTTCATTGAATTTAATTTGATTTGTATACTGGAAAAAAATTGATTAATCATTATCTGTATATATTATTCTCGTGCATGAGTCACAGGTGATCGACAGCTAAAACTGACTCTCTACATGATTTATTCGCATTTTAGCTATAACTTTGTGTCTTTCCAAATTTATCCCGAGCTACATCATCAACTGCATCCACGAATATTAAAATAAATCGTTCATAAACGCTAATAAATACTCAATATTCAATTAAATAAGCTTTTTAAAGAATATTGAATGTAAAAATTACAAAATTGTCTGACGTTACATTCTTCATTTTTCATCATCCTATTTTAGTAAATTGCTCTGTCCAACAATTAATTCTGAGCGAAATTGTGTACACTATAATTGAATGTATGCATTCACATTAATGCTTCAGCATTATCTCACTGGTAATCAATAATATTGAATTTGATTGAATTTAATTTGATTTGGATTCTGGAAAAAATTGATTAATTATAATCTGTACATATCATAGTCGTGCATATGTCACAGGTGATCAACAGCTGAAATTTATTCACTACACGATTCATTCGCATTCTAAATATCTCTGTGTGTCATTCCAGATGCACCCCACGAGCTAAATTATCAAATACCTCCACGAATATTAAAATAATTCCTTCATAAGGGCTAATAAATGCTCAACAATCAATTGAACTGATTTTTAAAATATAATGTAAACGTGAAAATTATAGTAAAATTCAATACTTCGAGTAACTAATCATCATCGCCATGCATGTAAATAAAAATGGTGACGTAGATCACTGGTAAAAATGCAAACATCAGAACATTAACTAAAAATGCCACGAGAAAATCTTTAGCTCTGCGACAGAACGAGGGTTTGTCGTTATTATCGTTACCCTCGGGACAATATCGAGGTATATTCAGTGGATTGAACTCATCACCATTGTCATCATCATCATTATCATTAACAAATAAATCATTAGTTGTAAAAATGTCAGAATTTTGTTCATTCAGCCAACCAATATTACTCTTAATCTTTCCGAATCTCTGTCTGAGAGCATTGACTTTTCCATAATCACTCAAATTCACAAAGTCCTCGACCGCCGCATCATCTTCATTCTCGCAAAAATTACGACTCTCATTCCCATTCTCCCACCAATCGTCTTCAATATTGAGGTCATCATTCATGGAATCCAAGGAGCCACAACTGGAATTATGATGGATTGTCCTCGTCGTATTTAAATGAAAGACTCTAGCTTCGGTCTCTGGATCTCGTCCATACAAAAATTCAGGATCCACAGGACTGGGTGTCCTCGTCAGTGAACAGAATTCTGTCTTTTTCGCGAGTGATGAAATATTCGTGGCGAATATTGAGCGTTTGGCCCGATCAAATTGCCCAGTCCAGCTGTACTTGGATGTTTTTTTCTTGGTTGTCAGGGACCAACGTCTTCTGGGGGTTGACGAGCTCTTTTTGAGAGCTGGGGCTCGTGCAAATGTCCTCTCTGGAGCATTCCTCCCTGGCACTGAGACACACATTACTCGTTTTTTCTTCATGGATTTTGAAATGGCCCTAATCACTTCTTGAGTGGATATTTCACTGGAACTGGAGCTCTCCTCAATCTCTAATTTCCAGGGAGATCTTGTGGCGGACAATGGGGATATGACAGATTTTCTGCTCAGATTCTCGTCGCAATCGTTGAGCGATGCGTCTGGAGATTCGCCACCGCCTCCCCAATTGCCAATCATTTCCAAGAACGTATTTCTCGAGGGGTTAGAGCTCGCATCTGTCATGAGAACGCGAGTCACAATTTCATTGTTGTGATAATTCAGTTGTTTCTCTTGATCGTTTTCTCTCTCTCGATTTTTCTTTTTTTTATTTATTATTTATCCGAGCCTAAGGGGAGCTTTCTCATGGATTTACAATATTTTACAAACACTAAATTGTCAATTTATGGTGACTCATTCAGTTACGAACGGTGCAAAATGTTTTGGAAAATTGTTTGTGGATTTTTTTTTTATTCAGTCTGATTGGTTTGGAGGATAAATAAAATGTTAAAAGCAGGCTTTCTTGTAAAATTCTAGTGCTAGTGCTAGACCTAGTGCACTTGAGCATCACAACTTGGGGTGAATACTGGAGGAATGTGCAAATAATTGAGTGAACTATTGAATTGCTTACCTTCTTGATCGTAATCGACTTCGTGGGTTGCACTGAACACTCCGTGAGCGTCGTTCAGGAAACTTGTGGTATTGTCCATGACGAGTTTGTGCGTATCTAGTACTTCTTCTTCCAACATCTGCAAGGCCGACACTGCCTCGTGGAACGTATAGAGATCTTGAGAGAGTTCACCCTCCTAAATTGGCAACAAATAATTTTTCTTTATTTATAGTATTAATTCCAAGAAAATGCTGATGGATTTCTCTCAATAATTTTTTCACTTTAATCAACACGTATTTCATTATTTAGTAAATTTCTGAAATTATCCGAATTCACATCCCCTTATATTTTGTTTACAAATTTTATTTTTTTGTAGTACTTCAGCACTACTAATAATAAAATTATCCGATGAATATTATCCTTTAGATTTTCAACGATTTAATCATTCGTTTTGCTCTCATGTTTATTATAATTTTTATAGGAAAAATGTAAATAAAAGAAGCAGGGATTGTCGTCTTTGGGTGGAACGGTTTAATTGTTAGTTTTGTTATTTTTTTATTGTTACAGATTCCATTGGTAGTAGGTTCCCGAATGGATTTCTGAAAATTGTTCCTCGCGAAATTCAAAAAATAAAAATTACTTTTAAAGATGACCAGACGCCTTTAATTAAGGTTTAATACAAGTTTTCGGGAAAATTTGACTTAGCTGTAAACGTGAATATATAATGTCTTTTGCAAGACTCCCGTTGCATGTGCTGGTAATTATATGAAGGAAGATGGGAATATCTTGAGAGCTTTACAAGGAATGTAAACAGCGAAATCATTCATGTAATGAAGACATTGAAACGAATATTTCGAAAAAAAAATCAGTTGTGTAGTTTTTGAGTTATCGCGCACAAAAAGTTTTTAGTAAAGATCGAACCGATCGAAAATTGATCATGCGATTGAGCTTATTTTTCATAGTAAGAATTTATTCTGCGGGAAAGATTATGTTCGAATTTCAAATTGATATCTTATTTTTCACACAAGGGAAAGTAATTACAAAGACTTTTATAAAAAAGCTGAAAAATAGGAATATCTGGAAAACTTTTGAACGTTTGAACGGGTCTCGGAGCGAATATTTCAAAACGAAAAAAATTGCAATCGGTTGTCTAGCTTTGAAGATATTAGCGAAAAACTATGTAAGAAGGAATAGTTTCTTCTCACAAACTAGCTGATCAATCGGGCTAAAATTTTGCACAGATTTAGGAATAGGTAAATACTATAATCTGACAACAGTTTAGCTAATTTATGACTCAATTTCTTTTTAATTACCACCGGGAAGTTGGTAATGGACATTGACACCGACAGGCATAGTCGCCAAACTTCGTATTTTTACGCTTCAGATTACATAATTTCCTACATCATCATCAAAATTGGAGAATGTGAAAACAGAACGCTTATAATGCTTCCTTTCGAAAGCGAAACTTGTTGAAAAATGAGAGGAGTGAAAGAATATTGTTCATATTGTTTTACTATAAATAATAACGCTAATCTTACATTCAATGACCTGAGCTGCGCCAGATCACTATCGGAAAGCACACTATCATTTGCCTGTTCGTCGATCTTAAATAGTCGATCGTCGTCAGTGGGTGAGGCCTTCAATTCAGTTGGATCTGTCGCTGCGAGCTCCTTGACACGATCGGCGTATCTCAAGGTATTCAATGAATGCTCGCAGGAGCTCATCCCCGGACTAATCATAGCTATCATGCAAGTCCTCGACTTCTCACCAATGAAACTGTCCCTGAGTACTTGTGTGAGCTTACTAGCTCGGAAAGGTAAGTGAGTTCCTTTGCGTCCTAATGCTCGGATACATTCCTTCAGAGCGAGGAGAGATTTGTTAATCTCTGCGCCTTCCATTCCTATTATAACAAAAAAATTGATTATTAAAAAGCTTTATTGAAAGAAATATATTATATCTTTTGTAGGTCTTCCCCTTTGCATAGAAATTCACTAGTACTTTCTATGAAGTTCTTTTTGCTGTTTTTTTCAAAAACAATTTCAACTCACACCTTTCAAA
Organism: Psyttalia lounsburyi; assembly: GCA_030522865.1. Taxonomy (NCBI): domain Eukaryota; kingdom Metazoa; phylum Arthropoda; class Insecta; order Hymenoptera; family Braconidae; genus Psyttalia; species Psyttalia lounsburyi. The sequence continues at coordinate 9,114 of JAPYZN010000462.1, read as the reverse complement.
TGACATATTTTCACTTTTAAGGCCCAGGTGTACCTTCAACCGAACGTTATCGATATTCCGTTGTTTTGAATTTTTCATCTACAAGGAATTTTTTAGGAAACTCATTTTTTGTAATAAATAGACCTCCATGAGTAATAAATATATGTTTGAAAAAAACTACAGAAATTTAGGAACATTTTCAAAAAGCGTTTTTGAGAATCTAGATAATGTAGGCCTGAAGGTACACCCGGGCCTTAATATGAATTATCAATTGCCGGAAGAATTAATAAAATAAAACTGGATGAGAGTTAAGGAGTAGAATATTCTTTTCGCTGCACCCTAAAATGTGTATTAAATTGATGAATGAACTTACGAGTTTGTCTATTAGCAGACGACGTATCAGCACCTCTCTCATTACCAGCCAAATCAATAAGCGAAAATTTTCCATGAATTTTGTGAGTACCAGGTGTCCTAACAACAATCTGAAAGACAGCATGTGATCTCGATGAATTTGAATTAGCACTAGTTTGTCCACTGGTCCTAGCACTGTTCCCATGCTGAATGAGCTTCAGTACTTCATCACAAGTCTCCACAACTTTCTCAGTTAAGCCAACAATCTGAACCTGTTGCTTGCCATCCTCAAGCACTCGGAGTTTCTCCTTATCAGCTAGAAGATCGAATACTTTGCCAGAGTAAATTTCGAAGAAGCTGGCTGATATGACGAGGTTGAGGCCCCGGTACTTGGGTGACTTGAGATACTTGAAGACGTCCTTGGCAACCATCGCATAGATTCCCTTCTTGCAGTCCTGGGTTTTTCCGTTGAAATCTCCTCCCATCGTGTGAGTTTTTCCACTTCCAGTCTGACCATAGGCGAAACAAGTGGCCATTCCACCCTCGAAAATTGTCTGCACGAGAGGTTTGGCCGTGTACTTGTAGACAATTTCATTTGTACATGTCTCATCGAATGCATAATCGAATCTGAATAATTGATTCTCCAGGTATTTTGTCAGATCGACTTTTGACTTTGGCTCGTGCACCACCATCTGATCTTTACTGGGAACACTTATGACATCTACTTCTTTGCGATTTGCTTCTTTTCGATTGAGGGGCCTTTTACGAACACAGACTGTTATTTGGTGGTCCTCAACGGCGTCAGTTTCACGGAGCGGCCTGAAGTCTATGCTATTCTGGTATTCTCTGAAATTTTGCGACGATTGAGTTTTTAGAAGATTTTCCTGTTAAATTTTTTAGAGAGAAAAATTCTCTGTCTTGTTGGTCTGTGATTATCCGTTTATTGAGACCGACTGTATGCGTTATTTTATTTCAAAGGGGAAAATAAAACTTCGGGTTTTTTTTACGTTGTCACGTAATGTTAATTATTCAAGGGCCAGTTCGATTATTTGTTGGATCGTTATCTACGTTCCGTTTTATTATCTTTCCCCAGCAAATTGCCTGAACTGTTGTTTGACAATTTTGTATCCTGATAAATGTCACAATGAACATGGATGGATAATTAAAAAATATAAGACATTTCACATTTGATATTGACATTGTTATTTTTTCATTTAGTAAAAAGCTGAATTCTCAGCAAATTAAAAATTCATAAATTATCTGTGGTTGTGGCAACCTGTCATTCAAAACTAGAGGGGGAGCGAGAAGGCAGAGCAATTTGATAATGAATTTGATTTTGCACTTCACATTACAAAAATTCGAAAATCGCTCTGTATCGGCTTTTGTACTGTTGTTAACAACATTGTTCATTAAACATATTCGCAAGTAAATAACAATAATTGGCGGTGTAATACTGGACAGAATTTTCAAAGTGATCAGTTCGCACTTCAGAGGAATTCTGTATAAAAATGTTTTAACAATATTATTAATACCTGTATAGAGGCCGATACAGAGCGATTTTTGTAATTTTGTGGTTACATGAAATGTAAAATCTAGTATTGGATGGCAGATCGCCACATCCACACCTTAATGATGAATTCTTAATTTATCGATAATTAAACTTTCTACTAAATAAAAAAATTAAAATGCTCTGTAGCACCCTCCAATGTATTGTTTTTTTTTTTTCATCATTCATTGATGATCATTGGGACACTCCTCGCATCGCAAAACTGTCAACTAAAATGTTCCGATAATTTTCCTGGGAACAATAATAGAATGGAACGTAGATAATGTTCCTAGATATAGTCAATCAGGGCCTCAATGAAAATTTAAATAACAATGTGAAAGGGCGTTACGGATTGAATTACCTGATCATAGCCAAAAATTCCCAATTGGGATTTCCAGGATCTAGATTCATCAACGCCTCCTTCTCCTCCTTAAGTTCCGCCTGTCGTTGCCTCCTCTCCTCTCGATTTTTCTTCAGCCTCTCAACCTCCTTGACAACATTGGATCGCCTTCCCCGGCCATTCTCCACCTGTGGCTGCAACTGCTCCTGTTGCTGCTGCTGCTGCTGCTGCTGTTGCTGTTGTTGCTGTTGTTGCTGCTGTTTCTGTTGCAGTTGCTGTTGCGTCTGCGGAGGCTGGATCTGTTTGACTTTGTTAATAGATGTGGAAGTGACGTTGGAGAATGTCGGTGCCGTTGGTGTTGGGGGAATGTTCTCCAATTCACGACGACTCGTCAAGCCTGACACGGAGTCGTGACCGTTCACTGAAGTGACAGGTGGCATTATGGTCGTTGGCCTTCCGGCCTGTCTGGCTATTTGACGATTGGAACCTGCTGTGAGATATTTAAAACATCATTACTTCTATTTTTATTGGATTGATAGCATTATTATCGAGGGGAAGCAATTATTCTTGGAGCTGAAGTGGGAGAGCGAGAGGAATTAACTTTACTCGGATTTCAATTTTCGCGAATTTCAGGGAACTTGAGGGGAATAACGACTTTCTTGTAAATATCTTCTTTTCAGCAAAGATCACGAGCTACAAAAATGATAATCATAAAAAATTTCTAGCTCGTTTACTTTCGCGAGGAATTCTTAAAAAACTAATTTACAAAATTGGTGACATTGAATAACTTTATTTCACAGTTCAAATAAGACTTTTATAAATACCTTTAAATTTACGAAAAATATCAAAATTTTTATGAGAATCTTTTTTGTAGCTCTGATCTCCTTTTATAAAAACATTCCTTACGCAAAATCCGCTACGTCGCGTATTTTCTGAGGTATTCATAAAGAAATTGATCAACTACCTTTACACTTCGGTGATGGTGCCTCAATGGCAATGACCGCGGCTTTTTCGTCAACAATTTGATTTCTACGTTTAAAAAAATGCGACCACGGTATAAATTTCATTTCTAGTAACTAAATTTCAATATTCACAATTTTAATGTTTTCTTTGATGGCGTTGACAATCGATATCGGAGAATTCGGGGCGAGAAAATAGTGCAGAGGGTCTCAGTGTCTCGTGGCGGTGTGCACTGAACACTGTCTAACCCGTCGGGGTCCTTGCCCTTGTGCGTTAGCTATAGACTCAGAGTGTTATATAGCGGATGAATATCGATAGTCACACTATGTATACAACACGCGGAGGCCATTACACGTTACAATTTTCGGAATTGTAGATAATTCACTCTGAGACAGGGTTATTTCCATTACTACTGACACACATACAATTAAACTGCTGTTACCGATTTTCCAATTTCGAGGGAATGAATTTGTTTATGCGAACATTATTTCACTTGAGGAACAGTTCAATTCGCGAACATGATTCGTTAATATCCAAGTAACGAATTTTTTTAGAGAAAAAATATATTTGTTTGGGCAATATTTTTGTTCACAAAATTAAATCATCGGAGGAATTTGTTGGATAAAAACAAATGAATTCGTTCGAAAAAAAGTTCCATTCAGGAATTGCAATTAATTAATTAAATCATTAAATGCGTACTCTCGCTAGCCCCCACTTTTTGAAGAATTTCAAAGTAAAAACACATTGAGACGAGAATAAAAATTGTACCTTTAACTGGAATAGACGGCCTCGTAGAATGCTGAAAATAACCGTCAAACGATTAATTCATGTCATGAAATGATAAGGACACCTGTGCCCAAGTGCATTGCAGCTACGAATAAAAAAAAAAAACAGAAAAGATTAGATTTTCTGGGTTTCGGAAGCTATGCCTGCGATGAAGCTCCATGAGCCCAGGGATTTTCATGAGTGTCATGTCATTATTTACATGTTTATATAATGAGGAGACATTTCATGATGATGCGTGAATCGTCATTAAATTTCTTCATAGTTGTGAATTATTGTAGACAAGTGTCACGTAATTTTAATGATTGTCAAAAGTGTGAATGTTAAGCCCCACGTGTACGATCACATTATCAATTCTTCCTGACGCGTAGTGTTCGTGAATAGCTGTGCGAACTCTATGATTTACGTGAAATTATTCATGTGAGATGATTCATGTGCGCGATTAACAGTGAAGCCAAAACTATTGGAATATTCGACAGCGGATAATCCAGTTCAATAGTGAAGAAGCCAATTCTTGGCGAATATTTGGGAATCTAAGAGAGATGGCAAATTTTTTATCGTAACCTCCTTAGCAAAGCAAATTGAAAGGTAAAAGGTAAATTAAAACGTAAGGCTTCCTTAGGATTGAAGAAATTTCTCGAAAACTTAGCGAAGAGATACGACGGATTAAATAGCTAGTGGCAAAAAAAATGAAATTAAAATCCAGTTTACTTCTCAATTTATTAATTTTTTTAATTGCCAGTAACATTTTCAAATTCAGAATTGTTTCCTGAGCTAAAAAATGGGAATGTGTCAACGTTATTTTCTGATTTTCTTAAAATTTTTCTCCTTAATTGTTTGACTAATTTGTGAATTTTTAATGATATATAAAATTTAAGGCCCGGGTGCACCTTCAACCGAACGTTATCTAGATTGTTTTGGTTTGAATTTGTTATCTACAAGGCATTTATTTGGAAACTCATTTTCTGTAATAAATAGACCTCCAAGAGTAATACATATATATTTGAAAAAAACTCAAGAAAAATAGGAACATTTGCAAAGAGCGTTTTCAAGAAATATTGAGAATTAAGTCAGTAAAAGGTAAAATAAAAAATGTTAAATAACTGGGAGGAACAATTGAGAACACGTATCACCTGAAGTGACGGATGATGTTCTTTATTCCGGTATAAAAGAAAGCTTAAAAAATGCAAAAAATTTTTTTAAATTTTTTCAAAGGGCCTTTTTTAAATTAAAGCCCTGTATGCGGAGGTTTGGTAAATTTCGCATTTCTCTCTCCCTAACCGCCATATTGACGTCGATTGGACGCCGTTTGCCGTGGTAATTAGTCTTTTTTTATTTCTCAATATTTCTCAAAAAGGCTCTTTGAAAATGTTCCTAATTTTCTCTAGTTTTTTCAAGATCTATATTTATAATTCTCGGGTATCCACTCATTGCAAAAAATGAGTTTCCAAATAGGCGCACTTTTAGATAAAAATTCAAAACAAAAACAATCTAGATAACGTCCGGCTGGAGGTACACCCGGGCCTTCAGTGAAACTTAAGGGGTGAAAGACGAGACAAACTTCTTGCTCAAATCATTGAGCTGCTTCACTACTGAATTTCGAAAATGTCCGCGGATTTAAGGCTCAAAGTTTGCCTGCAACATAGAAAAATTTCCCGAACTAAAATCCGTGTGACTTGAATTCCTCGGTAGTTCCAGCTTCACCGTTCAACAAATAACGTCAAGTTACTCGTACAGATAATGTTGCCGATGTTAGGCCGTTTCTAGTGGTTTGTCCACCGTGACGTGCCAACGAGCCGTCCTCCTGGTTATCCAGATCGTCTGGATCTTCATCCTCCTCACCAGAAGAGTCCTGCTCCCATTTCCATCGTGGTTTCGTTTACCATTAGGTTTTTTTTAAATATTCGCAATCGATGTTTGATGATGAAGGACACACGTAAAAAAATGGAATGAAAGAAAATCATGAGACATAATTCGAGGGTGAAATGCAGAATGAGAATTTGATTCACAAAATAAATTACCAAAATGAGTGATTGGGAAGGGATTATTTTGTCAGCATTAAAAGTGTTGGGGATATGACAATGATCACCAGATGCGTTGTTATCAGTCCGTGATTGACGTTCAGTAGCAGCGTCCACATGAAGGGAAAAGACATTTCACATTAGTTTCACCACTGACTTCATCATTAAGGTTCACTTCAATAGTTAATTTATTTTAATTAATTAATTAATCATGCGATGCACGAGTGTATGATCCCAGTTCCCGTGAGAATAAGATTCCGAGTGAGACGATAACAAAAATAAAATAAAAGAAATGCAACTTCACGCAATTGAATCTACCTGGTAGAGTATCAAGTATTGAAACATTTCAGGAGAGAGACACAACTGCCAATAGACCGGCACATTATTCTACATACAACCCATGGAATAGGTTAGAGAAATTCAGTAGTCATGGGCAACGCGTCAACAAATTTCGATTGAAACCAAGTCGATAAACTTATTGGGCAGAGAAAATACTGTCTACGTGGTACGCGTATTATTTTCATGCATCTTTAAGATGATGTGTTAGATGTTCGAGAGTTATTTTTCTTTAATGAGATTATGATTGTGGGTGAATGTCTTCAGGATGTCTTCTGAGATGATTTCAGCTGTAAGCAGACTTGAGGAGGTTAACAGAACGACTTACCCTCGATCTTGTGTTGGATAACATATTGTTGTTTTGGGGGGGTCCCATGCTCTTCGATGTCAACTCTGGATTCAGAGCGAGGATCGCATCCATTTCCACCTAAATATGATGAAGATTTATTAATTTTTTTGCTATTCAACAAAAGTGACATTAGCATTTTTTAGCTATAGAAAAAAATCCAAGTGAAATTGTTAATTGCGGCGGGAGAGAAGGATTTTCCCCCTTTGTAGCAATAGAAGGTTCTTCTGATTGAGGTCTTGCTTGCCTTTCTCCGGGGAATCAAACTAATGGGCATGTTCTTTACGTTGTTGATTTTATTGAAGAATTGCTTTTTTTTGTCTCGGAACGAATGTTGGAACTGCCCGATCGTCTAAGATCACTGGTTCGAAATAGACTAAAGCTGCCAAGGAGGTTACTACTTTCGCATTGCATAAGCTAGTCAATTTAAAATAGCACTTTAACCGTGACCTAGGGCGTTGACTCAATGATGAAATCATGATAGGGAGTATTTAATTATCAGTATGTGAACCAAACATGTGTACACCTAGAGTTCAATGCATTCGTTGGAATTAAAGTCATTGGCACAAGATTAAATAAGCACAATTGTCGTCTTCGGACGGAACTGCTTTTAGGTTATTAATCTATCTTCTTTTTTTTTTGCTAGCAATTCTATTGGTAGCAGGCTAGCTGGATCCATGGATATTGTTTTTCGAGGTATTCAACGAAAGGACATCACTTTCAGACATTGTAACTGGTTTAATTAAAGTCTAATCAAAGTTTTTAGGAAAATTTGATTTAGTAGTAAGCTTGAATAGATGTCTTTTGTAATGTTCCCGTTGTGCACACTGGCAATTAGACAAAGGAAACTGAATATCTCAGAAACTTTGTAGACACGGGGATATCTGTTTTGATGTATTCAGATAATAGACATCTGTTGGAATATACGAGAATATCTTTCCAAACACTTTTCGACAAATATTTATAACATTGGGGATAAACGATTTGTGGGAAAAGACTCATTCGGTTTAATCCGAGACATGTGTCCAAATTTGAAGGGAGGTTCTGTCCTCTAGTGTCATAAGCTTTTCCTTGAGTTTGTCAATAAGGGTCTTTCATTTTTATTATAGTTTAGTTAGTCTTTTGACCACTGTCTTAGTGAACAGTCGTGCCTTCCTCGTACTAAATAAAGTTGATTTTCCAAGAAATATTAAGTGGAGTCGTCTAAATTATTCAGTTGAATTTTCCCATATTCCAATAACATCAAAGCAGATATTTCGAAGGAAAAATTGAAATCGGTTGCATAGTATTTGAACTATTGTACACAATAATAGATTGTGCAACGTGGGCGACAAACAGGCCATTCCTATCCGCGTGCGAATTCGCGCCCAAGTGGAAGGCGAAGATGGCAATCACGCGTTTAGGAATGTCTTGTTTCCCGTTCAAGTAGGACATAATATTTCCCGTCACCCCTAGGCAGAAAAGTTCACGTTTTTCTTGTTGAATGACAGGAGAAAATTGAGTTATGTTGAGTCCAGGGAACAAAGCGATAACTTACCTCCCTGAAAGTATTTTTTCGTCCCGGCGGGAGCAAAGTGACATTTCCCTCCCGCGAAGCGGGAAATCTGACTTTATTCCTACGCCGAATCGGAAAATCAGGTTCTAACCACAGAAAGTAAAATAAAAGACCCTTACCCACGTGCTTATCAACCTCGCCTTCGGCTCGGCTGACAATTCGACCCCTGGGGAAGGGTCCTTCCTTTTACTTTCCTAGGTTAAAAATATACTAATTTTTCCATGAGTCAAAATGAGTCAATTTCCTCCCTGAATGTCACGAAAATATCACCAACAATTGTATGTGCAACTTGAACGGAAAAGAAGACATCCCTATCCGCAAGTTTGACACCTCGTCTTCGGGTCGTCAATTCACGCGCGGGTAGGAATGTCCTGTTTGTCACCCGTGTTGCACAATCTACTGTTCAGAGAAAGTCGAATAGCAGATTGTGAGCAGAGCTCATTTCTAATAGGAGGAATTGGTATTATGAGAGGAAGATTCTATTCAAACATCAAGTTGATATTTAAATTTCTCGCATAAGTCACCCTAAGGACCTGTCGATTCAAATTCGACTGACTGTCGATTCTAAGAATCGAGTGGCCCGGTTGGTCGATTGCCATTCGATCGATGGTCGATTGTGATGTGTGGGTAGCTTAAACGACCCACAATCAAGTTCCCTGGAAGTCGATTGGGAGTCGATTCAAGCTGGACAATCTGTTGGAATCGAGTCTCAATCGACTAATGGACAAGTCGATTAAAAACAGATTATAAGGAAATTGTTTCAATCGAAATGAAAGTCAATTGCTGAAAAGCCGATTGCGAGTCGATTCAAACTGGAAATCTTTTGAAATCGAGTTTCTAATCGACTTATGCATTAGTCGATTGAGACTCGATTCCAACAGATTTCCAGCTTGAATC